>JAEIFV010000959.1:0-116308 GCA_018904265.1 Lordiphosa collinella | reverse complement strand
AATAAAGTTAGTTACTAAAGATAACTAAAGTGGTGACCCGCGACGTTTGAACTAATTAAAAATCACAACGAACTAAGTTTATTTCAATTTAATTGCGGCCAAGCAACGCGCATCAATTTGTTGTTGTTTTATCGTGCAAAAAATTATCTGATGCAATATTCATTGATAGATATCGAAATATAATTTGCGCTCCTCAACGAGACGCAATTAGTGTGACGACAGGAAATCTTCTTTGACAGCAGCAACAACTCCCGCATCAACATGGCGGAGGAGGAATCGAGTCAACTGGAAATCGTGGCAGCAACTGGCACAACACACGTCCCACCCCCCGCTATTAAAAAAAGATAACCTTTAGCTCTGGTTTGCCCAAATCATTTGAGACTGATTTCAATCTCAACGGGGATGCTGATCGTTTGATATAATTGCTGTTCACCTGGAAGACGAGCGTCCTTCAAGTGCGTCGGAACCTGGTCTCCACACCTCAACAGCAGATCGATACGATGCACTCAAGGATCGCCTGCTCGTCAATTCGCTGAGTCTGCGAATCAAAGTTAAATCGTCTGCTCCAAGGGATTGATACTGCGGGTTTAAAGCCCACCGAAATTTTGGCTCGTATAAAACGCCTTGCACCTCACTGGCAGCGATAATGTAGTTCGCGCTCTCTTCATCGCCCAGATGCCTCAATGCATTCGTCCGCTCTTATCTGTCTGGAGGGAAGGTTTGAGCGAACTCGCGAAGACTGCGGACAAGATGCTGGAGGCGACTAATCCAGGCTCTTTATTCGCTGTCGATTCCCAGCAGCAGACACCGTCGGATAGAGTGGAGGCTCTCGCGCGCTCACCAAAGCCTGACATGAGTGCGACTATTCAGTCACTTATGGACTCGGTGAGTAAACTCCAATTTGAAATAAGAAACCCCAGAGGATCACGCTCCGAATCGAACTCTCCCTCACGTCCGTTCCGAGGCTCGTCAAACAACAAGGGAGAGGAGCAAAAGGAGAAATGCTGGTACCACCAGGAGTTCGGCAACAAGGCACCAAAAGTGCCGCCGTGGCTGCCAGTATTGGAAGTCGTCAAACTAAAACAGCTGTCGGCCTCGCTGGTTGGCGGCAGCTGTATGACAACCAGCAGCAATTCGAGGGGTTCGTCGTCAGGCGACCAATGCCTGCAGCCGAGCCTCGTCTACATATTTTTGATCGCTCTTCGAAAACAAGATTCTTGGTCGACTCAGGCTCAGTAGTATCCGTGATTCCACGGGCATCTGTAAAATTTAAGACCAGCGTCAACGACTTACATCTGTTCGCAGCAAATCAAACGCCCTATTAAGACCTATGGCACATTCGTGTTGGATCTCAATCTGGGATTACGCCGCTCTATTAAGTGGCCATTCATTATTGCTGACGTACAATCACCAATAATCGGAGCCGATTTATTAGCTCACTATAATCTGCTCATCGACCTCAACACCAAAAAACTAATCGACCAAACGACGAGAGTTTCTACTCGGGGTACAATACCCAGTACTATTGACTCTACCATTTCGACACTCAACAAAAACATAGATTTCAGAGGTGTATTGCGCAGTTCATAGACGTCACCAGGACACCAACAAAACACAGCACCAAGAGTACGCACAATGTTTCTCACCATATAGACACTTGTGGGACTCCAGTAGGCTGATCGCCCCGACGACTTTCTGGGGAAAAACTCGCCGTCGCGAAAGGCGAAATAAATTTCCTGCTCGACCAAGGCATCTGCCGGCCATCAAAAAGTTCCTGGTCCAGCCCTTGCATGGTTGCAAAGCGAACTGGTGGTTGGAGAGCTTGTGGAGATTATCGCAAACTGAATTCGATTACTGTACCAGATCGTTATCCCATTGCACACATTCACGATTTTGCCGAACGACTCCACGGGAAAACCATATTCTCAACATTGGATTTGGTTCGCGCCTATTATCAAATTCCAATGTCTGACGAAGACATTAAGAAGACCGCTGTATGCACTCTCTTCGGGTTGATTGAGTTCCTTTACATGCCGTTTGGCTTGAAGAACGCGACACAGACGTTTCAGCGATTATGGATAGCATATTTAGGGGCTTGGATTTTGTCTATTGCTACATCGACGACATACTAATTATGTCAAGAGATCCGGATGAGCACGAGCAGCACCTACGTGTTGTTCTCTCAATACTTCAGAAACACGGCCTGAGCATAAATACGAACAAATGCCAAATCGCTAAACCTATGGTGCAGTTTCTGAGCTATACCATAAACTCCGAGGGAGTGCGACCACCTGAGGATCGAATCGATGCTATTGCCAAATACAATCGGCCGGAAACACTTGCTGAACTTAGTAGATTTCTAGGCATCATAAACTACTACCGCCGTTGTATTCCTCATGCATCTGAGATTCAGGCGCCTCTCAGTGAAATGTGCAAAGGAATCAAAAAGAACGACAAGCGAAAAATTCAATGGAGTCCTGAGGCACTAAAAGCATTCGAGCAGTGCAAGCTTTCCGTCACTCAAGCTGCTCTCACCAGCACATCCAGCTGCTGATGCGATGTTAGCTTTGGTGTGCGATGCTTCAGACACGGCAATTGGTGCAGCATTGGAGCAACAAATCAACGAACGATGGCACCCGATTGGATTCTTTTCTCGAAAACTGACACAGACCGAAAGAAACTACAGTACGTACGATCGTGAACTGCTTGCAATTTACGAGTCAATTCGCTATTTCAAGCACATGCTGGAGGCTCGTGTATTTGTCATTAAAACAGACCACAAACCTCTCATTTATGCTTTTTTCTCAAAAAACCCGAGAGAAGCGATCGCCACGACAGCTACGTCATCTGGATTTTATATCTCAATACTCGACTAATATAGTGCACGTGGCTGGTCCTGAGAACACAGTAGCTGATGCACTGTCACGATCAACGCAATCTCGATGCCTAATGAAATTTCATTGGAAAAATTGCAGAGGAACAGCAAGACGACGATGACCTGGATCAGCTCCAACAAGTACCTCTCAACTTCAACGTGTCCAGTTTGATGGAAATGTGATGGTATATTGCGACATCTCTACTGGATCTAACAGACCATATATTCCTCAATCCATGCGGTATGATGTTTTCGCTTCTGTACATGGCCTTTCACATCCGAGTGGCAGATCTACGGCCGGGACAAATACGACGAAAGTATATGGCCGTATGAGGAAGGACGTAACCTCATGGGCAAGAAACTGTGTACGCTGCCAACGAGCTAAAATACATCGTCACAACAAAATGATTCCGGAGAAGATTGACATGCCCGATAGCCGTTTCGACCACGTACATTTGGATATCGTAATCATGCCTCAAGTAAGTGGATACCGCTATTGCCTCACGATGATTGACCGGTTTTCCAGATGGCCGGAAGCAGTTCCTTTAAAAGATATCACTGCCGACACAGTGGCTTCAATGTTCTGGTCACATTGGATCTCACGATTTGGCTGTCCCCATACGATCACCACAGATCAAGGATCTCAATTTGAGTCTGCCCTTTTTAAGGCACTCGGCGACTTGGTGGGCAGTAAACGTATTCATACCACGGCATACCATCCACAGTCAAACGGCATGATAGAGATGGCATCGATCATTCAAAGCCTCCCTCATGTGTAATCCAGAACCCCTTGGATCGACTTGCTCCCAACCGTATTATTGGGTCTAAGAACGAGCTACAAAGAAGATCTCGGTACATCATCTGCCGAGATGCTCTATGGCAGTCATATTCGAATCCCAAATGAATTTTTCGATGATTTGACTAAACCTTTGCACCCAAAAATATTTATCGAAAAATTTCGAGAGCATATGCGCCTTGTTCGACCGGCGCCTGCAGCCCATCATATTGGATCGAACCGAAGCATGTTCGTGTTAAAAAACATGAATGATTGTTCTCATGTCATGCTTAGGACAGACAGCGTTCGACAACCATTGGAACCTCCATATTCTGGGCCCTACGAAGTGGTAAAACGACCTACTGATCGCGTGTTTGTCATCAAAATCGATGGCAAGGAAGTAGCTGTTTCAACGGAGCGCCTCAAACCGGCGTTTGTGGCGAAGGAACAAGATCCCGGAAACGATTCACAGCCCCCAAGGACGCTGCGCACCTACGAACGACCTCGTAAGGTTATATTCGCTCCCGACCTGGTCACTGGGGAGGGAGTAGCTGTGGCATCACCGAGTCGTCCCCATGATGCGATAGCTGCAGCCATCAATCGATATAAGTGGCTAGATATCGATACGACACGGTGCCATCACGAGCCACAATTTCCGGGGAAGCGTCATTGCATCATTGTCAACTCGATTCATTCTATCAACTTATAATTCATTCTATTAGCGTGTAATGTTATTGTTTAATAAAGTTAGTTACTAAAGATAACTAAAACCGTCATACCAGTGGCGCCATCTACCTCCTTAGGAGCGCCGCATGGGAAATTTGCCAACAACAAGCGAGCCAAGGGATGGAAAATGTTGCTTTAGATTGGCGCGAAAATAATTTTAAATTTTTCTTTTAATTTTGGGTAATGCGACTTTAATTTAAGTTATAAAATTAGTATGAATCGTAACACTTATGCCACAGCTAACAGATTTCCGTTTAACATCATTTTTATTCAAAACTAATAAAGGAATTTATAAGGAAATTTTTTTGTGCGTGATGCAGCCCTGTTTTGTGAGATGGACAATTATTATGTGCCCAATTGGACCAATTCTCTTTCCCACTAAGAAAATGAAATCTCTTGAAGTTCTGGGACACCGACGGATTTTTCGGAGAGATTTGCAAAAAAAATAGACAAAATCTCTAGAGATTTCAGGACACCCTCGATTGTGAAAAAAGTAGCTAAACGGTTGCTTAAATTTTTAGATGACCTTAGCGTAAGCCGCTATCAAAGACAAGTTAAATGCCTTAGCTCATACCCAGCTAAAAACACGTGGCGTCGCAATCTTGACAGGCTAAAAGCTTTGGTGTTTACCTACGTTGAAGAAAAAAAATGGTTTGCAATTATTTAGCATGTTACCCTTGCTAAATGAAATCAACAATCGCTGCAGCCTGCTGCAATAATTCAAATACAACACAATTAATTGCCAATGATTTCTGTCCTCCTCCTGTTTCATCCAAACACTCTTGCATTTTCACTTTTTATTAATTAAATTATTATAATTGTAAACAAAACACCTAATATAACAAGAAAGAAAGTCGGTCAAGCCCGACTATAACATACTCTGTACCTGTGAAGTGCTGCCCATCACCGCTGCGACCTGCTGCCCATAATTGTTTTTTTGTTTCCTTTAACTCGACAACCGTTCATCCGATCTTTACCATTCCCTTTGACGGATCGATAAATAATCCTTATTACTAAATATGTCAGGAGGAACGAACCTTCTATCTATAAAACTGTGTGGGAATATGACGTTTTTACCAATTTGCGGGGGCGGGAGGGGGCGTGGCAAAAGAATTGAAAATAAACTTTATCTGCAAAGTATAAACATCTGTCCAGTACTTGTAAAAACTCTGTTCTTACCATCTCTGAGATCTGTGCGTTCATACGAACAGACAGACAGATGGACATAGGCTATTTCGACTCGGCTGTTGATGCTGATCAAGAATATATATACTTTATGGGGTCGGAGATGCTTCCTTCTGGCTGTTACATACTTTTGCACAAGCATTATAATCTATGTACATTTGGTACAGTATAAAATGGGAGGCATACTACGATCAAAAGTTAAATATTTACATTTTCATTGTTGAGAGCAGACTATTGATCTTGCACCAAATTTTGAAGTTTAAGTCCCTGTGTAGGAGAAGAGGTGATACTGGATGTTATAAGGTCGTCCTCATACATTAGCACATGAGGTAAGGATAATGCGATATGTCGTTTCAAAACGACATAACTCCGCGCGGAGATATGACGCTTTTTTCCCGTCGGAGATATGTCGTTTCAAAAGACATAGCTCCGCGCGGAGATATGTCGTTTTGAAACGACATATCTCCAACGCACAGTGGCTCCCTTTCTCAAAACACGTTGCATAAATCATAACTTTTGATCCAATTCGAGTTATCCACAAAATTTTTTTCAAATAATCTGGAAACTTCAAAGATTTTTTTGACGTACAGGTCTTAGGGTTACGCCCACAAATAAGATGACACTTTTCAAAAATTTATTAATAAGACATCATAAGCGCAATGAGGCACTTGAAAATTTACATGCATAGAGAGAGCCATAGTCTTTGGACGGCAATTAATTAAATTCCTGCTTGCTTGTTCCTGCCCAGGAACCATAAATAATTTAAAAAAGATGTACAATTTATTGAATTATAGAAACAACCTTAAATAGCTGTGGGTCGCTACGGTCTTTTTAAAATTAGTGATAAATAATCTAAAAAAAAATTCAATTTGCTTAAATTCACCGCAAAGTTTCAGAGAAGGACCATAAACTACACTGTTCAAACGAATAAGGAACGGGTCTTTGGGTCTTTGATGACCCAATATTTGTTGAACTCTGTATTAAATAAAATTATAAATTAAATTTTTAGATTTGTTGTTGATGCGGCTGTTGGTGTAGCGCCCTTTAAAGTTGGGAAAAAAATAAAGAGTTCGTCGAATGGTTCCGTATTTTGTTTGGAAACGGCTTATCCGTAATGTTTAAGATAAAAAAGGAAGTGTTCAGAATTAATGCGATTTTCGCACCTGCCTCCACGTTTGAGGTAGCTTCAAAAACACCAGAGCTGCAAAGTCAAAACTTCGAAAATCGATCATTTTTATTCGAAATCGATCAATGTTTTCTGGAACCAGTTCAAAAAAGTGATATTGATAAAATCGCGTTTAAAGTTTGGATTTTGTTTTTGTATTCTTGATCAGCATCAACAGCCGAGTCAATATAGCCCTGTCTGTCTGTCCATCCGTCTGTATGAGCACCTCGATCTCAGAGACCAGAAGTTCTAAATAGAGCAACCAAATGTAGACTAGCATTGTCTGCAGGCACAGACAAAGTTAGCTGTGCTATCTCGTTTTTACAGTTCACAGGCTAAAGTTAAAAAGTTGAACATCAGGATTGAGTCATTGTGAAACAACAAATCTCCGCTTGTTTTTACTACTCGAAGATATGTCGTTATTAACACGGCGGAGATATGTTATTTGTAACACGTCGGAGATAAGTCGTTTCAAAACGACAAACTCCGCTCGGAGATATGTCGTTTGTAACACGTCGCTCAGTGGCTCGTTTTCCAAAAACTCGTTGCAAAAATCAAATTTCGAGCTGTTGAACTTGGCAAAGCTATTGATGCACTTTAATTAGGAATTGGTCAAGCTATTTAATAACGTAAAACAAAGAATTTTACAATTTTTTTTAGATGTAGGAGCTTTGTAAAGTGGAAACATTTTTCAACTTTTGAAAAGATGGAAAATAAATTACTTAAAAGGGCAAAGTTAAATGCATATCTCTCAAAAACCACTTAAGCTACCGACCTAATTTTTTTTCATTGAGTAAAATGGGCCCGGCGTGCTCAGAGATTTGACTTTAAAAAAAGTTAAAGACAATATTCAAGAAACAAATTAAAAAAAATCGATTGCTACAATTGATCCCGATTGGAGATATTAGCCATTTTTCATGCCAACCCATGATAACTAAACGACCCCAAGAGGTCGGATAATAGATATTTTACTCAAAATTTTTTATTTCAAGTTCTAACGTCTTACCAATTGAAATGCATATTTAAAAAGATCGAAATATGAACAAAAAAACTGAAAAAATAATAATTTATTTTTACTAAAATTTTTTTTAAGTATTTTTTTTTCTTTAAAATGAGTGAGAATGCATATTCAAAAAAATGTCTGGTTCTTTTCATTTTTTTTTAAATTAAAATTTTGAGTTTACCGACGTAATTACGCCCTTATTTGTGCGCGTATCCCTAAGAACTATACGTCAATCTTTGAAGTTTCCAGATTATTAGGAAAAAACTGTTGTGGATAACTCGAATAGATCAAGAGTTATGACTTATGCAACGTGTTTTGAGAAAGCGAGCCACTGTGCGTCGGAGAAATGTCGTTTGAAACACGTCGGAGATATGTCGTTTTAAAACGACATAACTCCGCGCGGAGATATGACGCTTTTTTTCTGTCGGAAATATGTCGTTTCAAAACGACACAACTCCGCGCGGAGATATGACGCTTTTTTTCTGTCGGAGATATGTCGTTTTAAAATGACATAACTCCGAGCGGAGATATGTCGTTTCAAAACGACATAACTCCGCGCGGAGATATGACGCTTTTTTCCCGTCGGAGATATGTCCGCGCGGAGCTACATATCTCCGACAGAAAAAAAGCGTCATATCTCCGCTGGCAAAATGTACTGGTCGGAGATATGACGTCGGAGATATGTCGCTATGCCGATCACTGCTAATCAAAACAAAGAATTTTCTGCAAGCACAAAAACTATTAAAGCTTACCTCCTTCCACGACTTCACCATCACCGTAAACGAACACAAAACACTTAACTTCTCGAAGGGAGTAATTTACTCTAACGAATTGCGCAATATCGAAGAAGAAATCATTCTGAACGAGCTCAAATTGCAAAACGCCACAGAAGTCCGAAAAATACTTAAAAAGGAAAACAACACAATCAAAGAAACTGGACTAATTACACTGACCTTTGCATCACTCACCTTACCAGAAACAATAATGATTGGATATGAACGTATAAATGTGCGCCCTTATGTCCCACTCCCACTCAGATGCCGAAACTGCCTACGACTTGGACACCCCACTACCACCTGCAAAAGCCCCAAAGCATGCCTTAATTGCTCCGCTGAACAACACACAAGTGAAGACGAAACCTGCAACAACGAAAAATTCTGCATTAATTGCAAATATGACCCAAACAACCAAAACAAACACAGCCCTTTGGACAAAACATGCCCTCAATTTATTAAACAGAAAGAATTAACAACAATAAAAACATTAGAAAAAGTCGACCACAAAACCGCCCTAGCAATCTACCATATACGCCATAGCCACCAAACTACACTGTATTGAAAAATAGTAACCCAACCACCTGTTCAACCTGCTGTACAATCATCTACCTCCATAAAATCATCAACAAAGACAGCCAACACATCAAGCCTTCCCAAAAACACTCAACAAATTCCACGCCAAGAAGTAAAAGGTAGATATATTTCCTCATACGAAGACCTACTCGATTCAGCCATGGACACCACTCCAGCGAACGAAAAACCATCAACTTCATCTACAGCCCTGAAGGTCATCTTGAAGATGACCCCAAACTCAGGATCTTCTCCACCAAACAAAACACCCTCACCAAGCCTCTAAAATCGAAAGAAAAAAACGAAAAAAAACCAAAAACAAAAACAAAAATGAACTAGGATCCACTGATGACGATAGCATGTAACTCTAAATAAACTTAATCTTAAGGTGCCCGAAGCGTCTGTGGCCTCCACAGGTTACATCATGTAACCCGGAGGGACCACAGACGCTTCGGGCACCACACCTTTCTTTAAGTGATCCCTACCTGTTGATTACAACTCAGCGAGTAGGGGTCACATACAAACCTATACATAATGCAACTGCACCCACCTGAAATATGTATACCTATATCAAAAAAAAAAAAAAACCAAAAAATTATAAAATAATGTTAAAAGTCCTGCAATGGAATCTTAATGGATACATTAACAATTATAACCACTTGCAAATCCTGATCAAAACCCACAGCCCAAGAATAATTTCCCTGCAAGAAACCCACCTCTGCAATACGCATAATATTCCCATCCCGATTAATTTCACACTTCACCACGAAAACACAGCAACAAACGGATACGGTGGGGTAGCCCTTCTTATCCATAACTCCTTACAGCAACAACCAATAATTCTGAACAATTTCGATTTCGATACAATAGCAGTCAGAGTTCACTCAAAGGTAAAGTTCGCCATAATTTCATCATACATACCTCCTAACAAGTCTGTATTATGCCTGATCCGCCTGGTTGTAGTCCTTCTTGGCGAACAGGCATCCGTCCAATGTTCCCAATGAGTTTCACTTGTTGTGTTGGTTTTATTTCATTTCTTTATTCAATGTATTTAGTTTTTAGAGTGTGGCCTGTGGCCAGTTAGAGCTCTCATACATATCTGTTCTTACAATTATCACTTATGCGCTCATGCAGCTAAGTCTCGTAGCTGCGCTGCCAACAGCGGCAGCGGAGAGACGTTTATATATTTTTATATATGGCTATGCTCGCTTAAGGCTGGAGCGCAAGGGTCTATGTATGTGCACTTGAGTTTATAGCATTGGGGGTTCGCGTGTGACAGAATTGCTGACACTTGCATTTTCCGTTAGGGAACAAAGGCTGGCTCGTATTTCGGCCACTTATGTAAATGAATTGGGACTTGGACTTTGTAGTTATGTTTATTTATATATATGCATCAATGTATGAAGTACAGTGTGCATTCACTATATGTGCATAGTACATCTCCCTTCTTTTGAAAAATAACGTAATATAATGAAGTTATTTTCTAAGGAATTATTTTTGTATGTATATATATATTTTTTTTTTTTTTTTTTTTTTTCGAATCAAAAAGTATTGATATTTTCCTCTATAAATTTTTATGTATATAATTTTGTGTATTATAATTTTTCACTACATGGAGTTTTTACTTATTTTACTGTATGGATATTGTTATTTAGTTTAATGTATGGTTATTTAGTCTATTGTATGGTTATTGTTATTTAATCTAGTGTATAGCCATACAAGATGTATTTATAAAAGAACGAAATAATTATGAAATAAAAATTTTCAATCTATCTTTATGTTTTTTATTTTTACTGCTTGATATTGTTATATTATCCCTATCTCCTAAATGTTCGACCTTATATGGTCCAGTATATATAAAATCTAGCTTATGTCCTGCTTCATTTTTCAATAACACCTGATCTCCTATTTTTAACTCAAAATTTAAAATTGTCTTGTCGTAATTAATTTTTTGTTTTTGCTTATTAGATTCTAACATTAATCTAGCTCTCTTAAATGCTTGTTCTAGTCTAAATTTCGATTCTTTTGCATAATCTTCTATATTGTATAGTGGTTGTATCTTATCTAAACTATTAAAATGTTTTGGTAAATTTGAAGTTTTACCAAAAACTAACTCATATGGACAATAGTCATGTGCCATAGAGGGGGTTGTGTTAAAACAATATACGAAGTATTGGAGCCACACATCCCAATCTGATTTGTCAACTGAGATGTATGATCGGATGAACTCATTAAGTGTTCTGTGGCTTCGTTCCACGGTACCTACTGTCTGGTGATGATGTGCGGTAGAAGTTATGTTTTTGATATTTAAATTTTTGCATAAATCTTCTATTATTGAATTTTTATATTCTGTTCCCATGTCCGTAATGAACATCTTCATTGGACCGTACTTTAGAATAAAATTTTCGAATATTGCTTTTGCTACTGTATTTGCACTTTTGTTTTTAATTGGTATTGCCACAAGGTATTTTGTTAAATCGCAGATTAAGGTTACTGCATATTCATTTCCTTGTTCAGATTTAGGTAGTTGACCGATCTTATCCACAATTACCCTGTCGAAAGCCATTTGTGGCGTTTCAGTTATAGTTAATGGGGTCTTTGTGTGTTTAGTCGTTTTTGACTTTTGGCATTTGGGGCATTTTCCTATATAATTTGATATTTCTCGGGTCATGTTTTTCCAATAATAATGCCTTTTTATTTTTGCTAATGTTCTAGCTATGCCTGTATCACCTCCTTGTATTGGATCGTCATGGAATGTAAACAGTATTGCTTCTTTCTCTTTATCATTATTTGATAATAGGGTCACCGGCTTAAGTAGTGCTACTCTTAGAGATTGTAATATTTTATTGCCCATTATTTTGAAAGATTCTATTGATATGGTGTCAAAGATCTTTTCGCTCGGTGCCACTTTGAGTTGGCTGATATTTAGTATACCGGCTTCTTTTTCAAGCCTTTGAAAGAACTGACCTAAGTCGAGAATTCCATTGGTGTACATATCGCTAACGTCAATTCTTGCTATAACTTTTTTCCCATGCTTTAGTAAGCATATTGAATCCGTTAATCGCAAGGTCACTACTTTTCGTACCTCATCATTTAAAATGACTTCGTATACGTTGGGCTGAGAAGCTTCATTTAGAGTTTGCTTATGCAAATCTACTTTTTCATTTTCTCTGTTGGTTAGCGACCTTTCTAATTATTAGAATGTTGATGTTTTGCCGGCTCGAGGTCAAGAGTGAAAACACAAAATTAAATTTGGTTTTATTTCCAATATATTTCGGATGCGCGTCGGCCTCCGTCTTCAGGGACAAATTTATAACACGTCTGTACCGCTTGACGTGGAGTTCAGTACTACGAGTACACTCTTGACCTCGAGCCGGCAAAACATCAACATTCCTTTTTCATTTTCTTTTCCTGCGCAGGAATTTTTCTGTTTACTCTGATTTCTGGTAGTGACTTTCAGAATTTTATTGTTCGTCTGTATATTTTTTAAATCATCTATTGTGATTCGTGATAGCGCGTCGTCTACATAATTGTCTTTTCCCTTTAAATATTCTACTGTGAAATTATATTCCTCTAATTCAAGTCTCATTCGTGTTAGTTTCGAACTGGGATTTACCATTGAAAATAGGTAAGTGAGTGCTTTATGATCTGTTTTGACAGTGAAATGTCTACCATAAATATATGGTCTGAAATGTGTTATTGCCCAATGAATAGCTGATAGTTCTTGTTCTGTTGTACTTTTGTTGCTTTCGCCTTTTGTAAAAGATCTGGATGCGTATGCAACAGGGAGCTGTAGTCCATCTTTGTTTTGAGTTAGGACTGCTACACATGCTAATTTGCTAGCATCTGTGATTATGCAAAATTCTTTGCTGAAATCTGGATATTGCAAAAGTGTTGGGTTTATTAATGCTGATTTTAGATGTTCGAAGGCTTTCTGGCATTCAGATGTCCATTCAAATTTTACATCTTTTTTACATAATCTTGTTATGTGACGGGAAAAGTCGGACAAATTTTTTATAAATCTTCTGTAATAATTACAAAATGAGACAAATCTTCTAGCGCTGTCCGCTTTATGTGGGACTGGATAATTTTGAATGACATCGTATTTTTTGTCGTCTGGCAAGATTCCTTTGTCTGTGCATTTATGTCCCAAAAAAGTGACTTCATGCATAAAAATGAACATTTTTCAGGGTGTAACTTTAGATTGTGTTGCCTACATTTCTCAAAAACATCGGTTAAGTTTTTGAGCATATGTTTTTCGGAACAACCAATGACTATTAAGTCATCCATATAAAGGAATGCTTGCGAGAAAGCTATAGTCATCATTCTCTGAAAGGAATTTGGCGCTATTTTTAATCCGAATGGTAGTCGCGTGAAGCGATATGAACCATTGTTTGTTGAAAAAGATGTTATACCGCGTGAACTTTTTTCGAGTTCAATTTGATGAAAACCTGACATTAAGTCAAGGCATGAAAAGTATTTTGCTCTACCTAGTTGATCTAAAATATCATCAATTCTAGGCAGCGGAAATTTATCAGACAACAGTTTTTTATTAATTTGACGATAGTCAATTACTAATCGCCATTTTTTCTTGTCAGAATCGGGTAGTGACTTTTTTGGCACTAATAAAAGTGGGCTATTATAAGCTGACACAGATGGTTCGACTATTTGGTCTTTTATCAATTTTTGTACTTGTCTTTCAATTTCATCTTTCTGACTATGAGGACTTCTATAATTTTTTATATAAGTTGGTTCATCATCTTTCAATCTCAGTTTTTGTTTATAAAAATTGTTAGTGGTTATTGATTCGGTTTCTAGTCCGAATACATCACTATATTGGGTGCATAAAATTGTGAGTTGTTTATGAAATTGTTTGAAAGTGGTTCATATTTTAAATTTTTTATGCTGATTACTTGATCTGTATTTGTTGAATTTAGTAGTCTTATGAATGCATTTTTTACTGTTATTTGCTATGTAATCTTGCTGGCAGAACTATGGAATTGTTGCCAGAACTGTATGTTATTGGAACATGAATCGGGTATTTTAAATTATCTGGCCTAATTATAAGCCAGTCCTCATTTGGCTTGAAATCCAATTGACAGTTGTATTTTTTAATAAAATCGATTCCCAGTATTCCATCACAAGGAATAGCGAATTCTAAATTTACAATGTGAAAATCATGTGGAATTATATATTGTGAAGTTTGTATTTCAATAGAAGTTAAACCTTTTGATTTGGTAACCTCTTGACTTATTCCCTGTATATTGATAATATGATCATTTTGGATGTATTTAAAAACATCCGAATTTTCTTTTAATATTAATATTTCTGCACCTGTGTCTATCAAAAAGACTAATTGATTTCCTGTTTCTACATGTATGAAAGTTACAAAAGTATTTAAGCTGAGATTGATTTTGTGAACTTTACTTTTTCCTACTGTTGAATACTTAAAGGGTTTGGAGAGTTTTCCGGTTGGTTTCCCGGTGCATTTTGGGCTAGTCTAACATTGTTACTGTTATTATTATTACCTCCATTTTGGTGGTTATTTCCGCTGTTGCCTCCTCTATTATTTTCTCTATTGTTTCCTCTGTAAGTATTGTTGTTGTTATTTCTGTTATTGCGGTTGTAATTATTGTTATTGCCGTTATTTCCGTTATTGCGGTTGTAATTATTGTTATAATTGTTGTTATTATAAGAACCGCGGCCATTGCCCCTTCCGCGAGAATTACCTCGGTAATTGTTACCTTGATAATTTTGTCCTCCACGGGTGTACAATATGGCATTTGCATTGCCTGTCATTTCAGTACTACATTGTATGTACTTTGTGACGGCTTCATTCATGGTTTTGAAGTTTCCGGACTCAAGAATCGTTTTGAGCCTTCCATGATCACAATTTTTAATCATTGCTGTAATGGCTTTTTTTGTACTGAATTTATCAGCATGGTCTGCTGATAAACCCTCATCGATATACGATGCTTCCAATAGCCTCCGCAAATTGTCAATTTCTGACGTGAATTTTTCGGCGGTTTTTCCTTTCTGGGTGGTTTTGTCCAACTTTGCTTCTACTACATCGGATGTTTCACCGACTATAGTGTCTTGTAATTTTTTTATTATGGAATTTATTGTGGTCTCGTTTTGTACCTTATATAGGGTAGACCCTATTATTTTCGACTTTATGACCTCGACTGCTAGCTCTTCGAATGTACCTTTGGTAAGGTTAACTAACTTCAAAGCCGTTACGAATCTTTGAAGATGTAACTTCTGTCCATTAAATTCTGGAACAGCATTCGAGATATCTTTTATATACGCCCTTTGGGCAGCCGGGTCTGTCATTATGTCTTAATGGCTTTGTTTCTATTTCACTGGTATCATATATTTCTTCAGGTATTTCTTCCTGTTCCGGTAATGAGATTACCGCAGGGATTGTTAGATCGTGTAGATCTTTTTCTTTTATTTTAATCCCTTCGCTCAGTTCAGGATCTTCATCTTCCGATGTGTCTGTTTCTTGTATGTCTGATCTTTCCTCAGTGATATCTATTGTCAAAGGGGTATTTAAGATATTCGGTATTGATATATCTAGCTGATACCTCTCCTTGACGGTTATCAAATTCGAACGTAACTTGATCAATAACTTTGATTTTTTTGACCAGTTCTTTATACTTATTGATTTCCTATTCTCATGCACTAAAATTCTTGCCTCATTAAAAGAATCAACAAGGATTGTTGCGTGCCTATTTAAGGTGTCTTTTTGAATTGGTCTATTCTTGCTTACGCACTTGTAGGATTTTTCAAAAGTATATTTTATTTCTAGGATATGGTGAGTTAGTTTCTCCCATTCCATACTAAGAGTTTGTATTCATTCGGATCAACCGTTTTAATAATTGTGCATGTCCTAACTTTTTTTTTTTTTTTTTGCAAACTAATAACCTATTATTCGTATTTACTTACTTTTTCCCAAAATTATTTCGTTTAGTCATGGTTTTAAATTTTTTTTTTTATTTTTATTTTTATTCCATTAAAAATCAGTGAAAAATTTAATATATATCTTCTCTTTTTTTTTCATTTAAGTCATTTGTGAATGTATTGCTATTATAATTGTTTGCGGTCAAAAGTAAAAAAAAATTTTGTTTTATATATTATCTAGACCATTGGCATGGCTTAAGGCCCTTTTTGTGACGCATTTATTGTGCATGATGTATGCTTTATATATGATATATGCGCACATAATGAATACAATTATAGATAGCAATATATTCGTGAGTTTAGAATCAATATTTGTTGATTCGATTTTATTTATTACATTTGCAGTGGAATCCACTGTCTTTGTGTCTATTAAGGCCATATCGAAAATTTTTTCTGTACTGTCTGATTTTGATATTTTGTTACTTAACATGTATGTTTGTTTCATTAATTCCTTTTTTTTTTTTTATTCTTATTTTTATTGGTGTGACAAGTATATTCACAACCGGGGTTTTCAAAAGGTCCCATACAATCTGCTGGGAACTTAGGCTTTCTTGCCTCTTTTAAATCTTGCTTATTTCTATAAGCTTCTAATTCCCTATACGTGTTTTCTAATTCTTTTCTTGTTTCAACGTTTTGCTCCCAGGATACTGCTGTTGCATCTGCAGAATATAGCTGCCTATTCAGTTCTCTAATTTTTAAAGTTCTTCTGTCCTCCTCTCCTACTTTTCTTTACTTTGCCTTCTTTAGGTATTTGTGCTTCTGATATACATTTTATCCCTACCTAGGTAAAAAAAAATGATAAAACCGCAGCTAGCAACTGCCAGTTTTGTACAAATGTTGTTAATATTTAAATTATGCAGCGCAGTGCAAATAAGATTAGGGAAAAAAAATGGTTACTGCATGCTGCTCATCCTTCTTCGGGCTGCTTCAGTTAATTTTGGGCTGGAACTCTGGCCATTCCGGATCTTGCTGCACGGGCTGCCAGGAACTCGCCTTTATCTCGGTGGCCTGTGCTGGCTGCACAGGCTGACATCTATCGCTGGGTTAAAGTTGATTTAGAAAAAAATTTTGTTTTTGAATGTTGTGGTGTCCCACGATGGCAAGGCTTGTTTCTCTTGCTGAAGTTGGCGTTTCCCTCGTTGAATGTTGATTTGAAGAAATTTTTGTTTTTGAACGTTGTGGTGTCCCACGATGGCAAGGCTTGTTTCTCTTGCTGAAGTTGACGTTTCCCTCGTTGAATGTTGATTTCGTTGTGTGTGAAAAAATATTTTTTTTTTTTAATTTTATGTTCACATATTTATTTTGTGGGTACAGTGGGGAAAGCTTTTCATTTCTTTATATGGTGGCCTTTCAATTTTTTGGCCATTTTGCGTATTGTATTTTTTTGTTTTTTTTGCTTTCCTTCCACTGTACTCACTCAGTTACTAATGTCCGGGTCTCCTGACCCAATGTCACGGTCGTCATGTATTATGCCTGATCCGCCTGGTTGTAGTCCTTCTTGGCGAACAGGCATCCGTCCAATGTTCCCAATGAGTTTCACTTGTTGTTATACACTGACTGAGCTGAGTCTCGTAGCTGCGCTGCCAGAGCTGGAGACTGACTGATTGGCAATTTTCGCACAGCCTAAACGGTAAGAGCTAGAGGGCTGAAATTTGGACCGGAGTTTCCTTATGTGGTGAAAGTGCGTACTAAGACGGGGTTTTGGAAAATTCCACCCGGAAAAGCCGGAAAAGCGTCGGGAAAGTTTGTATGGGGAAAATTTTATTTTTCATCCGATTGACTTGAAATTCGGTTTGTAAGCATAGTATGCAAAATAATTGGACACGTGTTTTCCCGATTTCGGAAAATCCGCCCACAAGGAAAATTCTCGGAAAATTCGATATGCAAAAATCTATTTTTCATCCGATTGACTTGAAATTCGGTTTGTAAGGATAGTAAGTGAAATAAATTGAGATGCCATTTTCCGATGTTGGAAAATTTGACCTTAGGGTCGGAAAATTCCCGGAAAAGCGTCCGAAAAGTTTCTATGGGAAAATTTATTTTTCATCCGATTGTGTTGAAACTCGGTTTGTAAGCAAAGTATGCGAAATAATTGGACACGTGTTTTCCCGATTTCGGAAAATCCGCCCACAAGGAAAATTCTTGGAAAATTCGATATGCAAAAATCTATTTTCCATCCGATTGACTTGAAATTCGGTTTGTAAGGATAGTAAGTGAAATAAATTGAGATGCCATTTTCCGATGTTGGAAAATTTGACCTTAGGGTCGGAAAATTCCCGGAAAAGCGTCCGAAAAGTTTCTATGGGAAAATTTATTTTTCATCCGATTGTGTTGAAACTCGGTTTGTAAGCAAAGTATGCGAAATAATTGGACACGTGTTTTCCCGATTTCGGAAAATCTGCACACAAGGAAAATTCCCGGAAAATTCGATATGCAAATCTCTATTTTTGATCCTAATGACTTGAAATTCGGTTTGTAAGGACAGTAAGTGAAACAAATTGAATGTGATTTTTCGATGCTGGAAAATTCGACCGTAGGGTCGGGAAATTCCCGGAAAAGCGTCGGAAAAGTTTGTAAGGGTAAATTTTTATTTTTCATCCGATTGACTTGAAATTCGGTTTGTAAGGACAGTAAGTGAATAAAATTGAAATGTGATTTTCCGATGCTGGAAAATTTGACCGTAGGGTCGGGAAATTCCCGGAAAAGCGTAGGAAAAGTTTGTATGGGGAAAATTTTATTTTTCATCCGATTGTGTTAAAACTCGGTTTGTAAGCAAAGTATGCGAAATAATTGGACACGTGTTTTCCCGATTTCGGAAAATCCGCCCACAAGGAAAATTCCCGGAAAATTCGATATGCAAATCTCTATTTTTCATCCGATTGACTTGAAATTCGGTTTGTAAGGATAGTAAGTGAAATAAATTGAGCTGTCATTTTCCAATGTTGGAAAATTTGGCACTAGGGTCGGAAAACTCCCGGAAAAGCGACAGAAAAGTTTGTATGGAAGAAATTTTTTTTTTCGGTTGACTTGAAGCTCGGTTTATAAGCAAAATATGCGAAATAGTTGGACACGATTACGATAACGATAGCGATGACGATAACTACAACGATAACGATTACGATAACGATAACGATTACGATAACGCAATTAATAACGCTATAGATAACGATAACGATAACGGCATCGATTGCGATGAAGATAACGATAACTATAACGGTATCGATAGCGATGAAGATAACGATAACGATAACGATAATAATGATAATGATAATGATAATGATAATGATAATGATAATGATAATGATAATGATAATGATAATGATAATGATAATGATAATGATAATGATAATGATAATGATAATGATAATGATAATGATAATGATAATGATAATGATAATGATAATGATAATGATAATGATAATGATAATGATAATGATAATGATAATGATAATGATAATGATAATGATAATGATAATGATAATGATAATGATAATGATAATGATAATGATAATGATAATGATAATGATAATGATAATGATAATGATAATGATAATGATAATGATAATGATAATGATAATGATAATGATAATGATAATGATAATGATAATGATAATGATAATGATAATGATAATGATAATGATAATGATAATGATAATGATAATGATAATGATAATGATAATGATAATGATAATGATAATGATAATGATAATGATAATGATAATGATAATGATAATGATAATGATAATGATAATGATAATGATAATGATAATGATAATGATAATGATAATTGATAATGATAATGATAATGATAATGATAATGATAATGATAATGATAATGATAATGATAATGATAATGATAATGATAATGATAATGATAATGATAATGATAATGATAATGATAATGATAATGATAATGATAATGATAATGATAATGATAATGATAATGATAATGATAATGATAATGATAATGATAATGATAATGATAATGATAATGATAATGATAATGATAATGATAATGATAATGATAATGATAATGATAATGATAATGATAATGATAATGATAATGATAATGATAATGATAATGATAATGATAATGATAATGATAATGATAATGATAATGATAATGATAATGATAATGATAATGATAATGATAATGATAATGATAATGATAATGATAATGATAATGATAATGATAATGATAATGATAATGATAATGATAATAATGATAATGATAATGATAATGATAATGATAATGATAATGATAATGATAATGATAATGATAATGATAATGATAATGATAATGATAATGATAATGATAATGATAATGATAATGATAATGATAATGATAATGATAATGATAATGATAATGATAATGATAATGATAATGATAATGATAATGATAATGATAATGATAATGATAATGATAATGATAATGATAATGATAATGATAATGATAATGATAATGATAATGATAATGATAATGATAATGATAATGATAATAAGATAATGATAATGATAATGATAATGATAATGATAATGATAATGATAATGATAATGATAATGATAATGATAATGATAATGATAATGATAATGATAATGATAATGATAATGATAATGATAATGATAATGATAATGATAATGATAATGATAATGATAATGATAATGATAATGATAATGATAATGATAATGATAATGATAATGATAATGATAATGATAATATGATAATGATAATGATAATGATAATAATAATGATAATGATAATGATAATGATAATGATAATGATAATGATAATGATAATGATAATGATAATGATAATGATAATGATAATGATAATGATAATGATAATGATAATGATAATGATAATGATAATGATAATGATAATGATAATGATAATGATAATGATAATGATAATGATAATGATAATGATAATGATAATGATAATGATAATGATAATGATAATGATAATGATAATGATAATGATAATGATAATGATAATGATAATGATAATGATAATGATAATGATAATGATAATGATAATGATAATGATAATGATAATGATAATGATAATGATAATGATAATGATAATGATAATGATAATGATAATGATAATGATAATGATAATGATAATGATAATGATAATGATAATGATAATGATAATGATAATGATAATGATAATGATAATGATAATGATAATGATAATGATAATGATAATGATAATGATATAATGATAATGATAATGATAATGATAATGATAATAATGATAATGATAATGATAATGATAATAATAATGATAATGATAATGATAATGATAATGATAATGATAATGATAATGATAATGATAATGATAATGATAATGATAATGATAATGATAATGATAATGATAATGATAATGATAATGATAATGATAATGATAATGATAATGATAATGATAATGATAATGATAATGATAATGATAATGATAATGATAATGATAATGATAATGATAATGATAATGATAATGATAATGATAATGATAATGATAATGATAATGATAATGATAATGATAATGATAATGATAATGATAATGATAATGATAATGATAATGATAATGATAATGATAATGATAATGATAATGATAATGATAATGATAATGATAATGATAATGATAATGATAATGATAATGATAATGATAATGATAATGATAATGATAATGATAATGATAATGATAATGATAATGATAATGATAATGATAATGATAATGATAATGATAATGATAATGATAATGATAATGATAATGATAATGATAATGATAATGATAATGATAATGATAATGATAATGATAATGATAATGATAATGATAATGATAATGATAATGATAATGATAATGATAATGATAATGATAATGATAATGATAATGATAATGATAATGATAATGATAATGATAATGATAATGATAATGATAATGATAATGATAATGATAATGATAATGATAATGATAATGATAATGATAATGATAATGATAATGATAATGATAATGATAATGATAATGATAATGATAATGATAATGATAATGATAATGATAATGATAATGATAATGATAATGATAATGATAATGATAATGATAATGATAATGATAATGATAATGATAATGATAATGATAATGATAATGATAATGATAATGATAATGATAATGATAATGATAATGATAATGATAATGATAATGATAATGATAATGATAATGATAATGATAATGATAATGATAATGATAATGATAATGATAATGATAATGATAATGATAATGATAATGATAATGATAATGATAATGATAATGATAATGATAATGATAATGATAATGATAATGATAATGATAATATAATGATAATGATAATGATAATGATAATGATAATGATAATGATAATGATAATGATAATGATAATGATAATGATAATGATAATTGATAATGATAATGATAATGATAATGATAATGATAATGATAATGATAATGATAATGATAATGATAATGATAATGATAATGATAATGATAATGATAATGATAATGATAATGATAATGATAATGATAATGATAATGATAATGATAATGATAATGATAATGATAATGATAATGATAATGATAATGATAATGATAATGATAATGATAATGATAATGATAATGATAATGATAATGATAATGATAATGATAATGATAATGATAATGATAATGATAATGATAATGATAATGATAATGATAATGATAATGATAATGATAATGATAATGATAATGATAATGATAATGATAATGATAATGATAATGATAATGATAATGATAATGATAATGATAATGATAATGATAATGATAATGATAATGATAATGATAATGATAATGATAATGATAATGATAATGATAATGATAATGATAATGATAATGATAATGATAATGATAATGATAATGATAATGATAATGATAATGATAATGATAATGATAATGATAATGATAATGATAATGATAATGATAATGATAATGATAATGATAATGATAATGATAATGATAATGATAATGATAATGATAATGATAATGATAATGATAATGATAATGATAATGATAATGATAATGATAATGATAATGATAATGATAATGATAATGATAATGATAATGATAATGATAATGATAATGATAATGATAATGATAATGATAATGATAATGATAATGATAATGATAATGATAATGATAATGATAATGATAATGATAATGATAATGATAATGATAATGATAATGATAATGATAATGATAATGATAATGATAATGATAATGATAATGATAATGATAATGATAATGATAATGATAATGATAATGATAATGATAATGATAATGATAATGATAATGATAATGATAATGATAATGATAATGATAATGATAATGATAATGATAATGATAATGATAATGATAATGATAATGATAATGATAATGATAATGATAATGATAATGAATGATAATGATAATGATAATGATAATGATAATGATAATGATAATGATAATGATAATGATAATGATAATGATAATGATAATGATAATGATAATGATAATGATAATGATAATGATAATGATAATGATAATGATAATGATAATGATAATGATAATGATAATGATAATGATAATGATAATGATAATGATAATGATAATGATAATGATAATGATAATGATAATGATAATGATAATGATAATGATAATGATAATGATAATGATAATGATAATGATAATGATAATGATAATGATAATGATAATGATAATGATAATGATAATGATAATGATAATGATAATGATAATGATAATGATAATGATAATGATAATGATAATGATAATGATAATGATAATGATAATGATAATGATAATGATAATGATAATGATAATGATAATGATAATGATAATGATAATGATAATGATAATGATAATGATAATGATAATGATAATGATAATGATAATGATAATGATAATGATAATGATAATGATAATGATAATGATAATGATAATGATAATGATAATGATAATGATAATGATAATGATAATGATAATGATAATGATAATGATAATGATAATGATAATGATAATGATAATGATAATGATAATGATAATGATAATGATAATGATAATGATAATGATAATGATAATGATAATGATAATGATAATGATAATGATAATGATAATGATAATGATAATGATAATGATAATGATAATGATAATGATAATGATAATGATAATGATAATGATAATATAATGATAATGATAATGATAATGATAATGATAATGATAATGATAATGATAATGATAATGATAATGATAATGATAATGATAATGATAATGATAATGATAATGATAATGATAATGATAATGATAATGATAATGATAATGATAATGATAATGATAATGATAATGATAATGATAATGATAATGATAATATAATGATAATGATAATGATAATGATAATGATAATATAATGATAATGATAATGATAATGATAATGATAATGATAATGATAATGATAATGATAATGATAATGATAATGATAATGATAATGATAACTGAATCTGTTTTTGAAATACTGGGCTTGACAGCTGCGAAGCGCGCCGAGTGATACGCTGTAGTATTTACTGAACTTAAAGCAAAGCTACACAACAAACAGAAAGTTTGCCAACACCGTAAATGGTCAGTATGTGACGTTTGCCAAAGCCACTAAAACAAATTTGGGTTTCTAAAAAAAACTAACTCTTATTAACATGAAATAAAGTCGGTCAAGCCCGTATATACTCTGTACCAACGAAAGTGTACGCTCAGTATGAATTTTGATGCTGCAGTGGCAGCAGTAAGCAGCGATACTGCTTCCAACACTCTTTTGCTCATATCTCGACAACCTTTCATCCGATCATTATGATTCCTTTGGCAAGTCGATAAATAATTTTAACTAGAAAACATGTCCAGAAGAAACGACCCTTCTATCTTTAAAACAGTGACTGATATGACGTTTTTCTCAAATTGCGGGGGCGGTGCCGAAAATTGAAAATAAACTTGATCTGCCTGCAAGTAAAAGAAGCATATGTCCCATACATGTCAAACCTCTATCTGTTACCAACACAGAGAAATTGTTTTTTTATTTCTTAAATCAAACTTTCTCTTTAAATTAATTAAGCAAGATCGTCTTCATTTTTGGTTCATTCAACCAATCAAAATCTTTCAAGTGACTTCTAGCCGCTTTTTTAAAAATTCTCTCCTGCCGTATTTGGCAAATCCACAAACAAAAACAATTCAACAGACTCAACGGGGGTGGTTTGCGCTCGGTCATGTGTACAGAGAACGAGAGAGAGAGAGAAAAAGAGAGCAAGTTTGCTACGATCAAACACATGCACGCAAATAGCCGTCGAATTTGCTTACACACACACTGCAAAACAATCGGCAATTTCCAGCACATACCAATTATTAAACTGATCATCAAGTCCATACTGACAGCGGCTTGACAGCGGCGAAGCGCGCCGGGTGATACGCTAGTCTCTCTATATATAAAATAGTTTGTCCTGACTGACTGACTGACTGGTGACCGTCGCACAGCCTAAACGGTAAGAGCTAGAGGGCTGAAATTTGGACAGGAGTTTCCTTATGTGGTGAAAGTGCGTACTAAGACGGGGTTTTGGAAAATTCCACCCGGAAAAGCCGGAAAAGCGTCGGGAAAGTTTGTATGGGGAAAATTTTATTTTTCATCCGATTGACTTGAAATTCGGTTTGTAAGCATAGTATGCAAAATAATTGGACACGTGTTTTCCCGATTTCGGAAAATCCGCCCACAAGGAAAATTCTCGGAAAATTCGATATGCAAAAATCTATTTTTCATCCGATTGACTTGAAATTCGGTTTGTAAGGATAGTAAGTGAAATAAATTGAGATGCCATTTTCCGATGTTGGAAAATTTGACCTTAGGGTCGGAAAATTCCCGGAAAAGCGTCCGAAAAGTTTCTATGGGAAAATTTATTTTTCATCCGATTGTGTTGAAACTCGGTTTGTAAGCAAAGTATGCGAAATAATTGGACACGTGTTTTCCCGATTTCGGAAAATCCGCCCACAAGGAGGAAATTCTCGGAAAATTCGATATGCAGAAAATCTATTTTTCATCCGATTGACTTGAAATTCGGTTTGTAAGGATAGTAAGTGAAATAAATTGAGATGCCATTTTCCGATGTTGGAAAATTTGACCTTAGGGTCGGAAAATTCCCGGAAAAGCGTCGGAAAAGTTTGTATGGGGAAAATTTATTTTTCATCCGATTGTGTTGAAACTCGGTTTGTAAGCAAAGTATGCGAAATAATTGGACACGTGTTTTCCCGATTTCGGAAAATCCGCCCACAAGGAAAATTCTCGGAAAATTCGATATGCAAAAATCTATTTTTCATCCGATTGACTTGAAATTCGGTTTGTAAGGACAGTAAGTGAAATAAATTGAAATGCGATTTTCCGATGTTGGAAAATTCGACCGTAGGGTCGGAAAATTCCCGGAAAAAGCGTCGGAAAAGTTTGCATTGGGAAAATTTTTTTTTCATCCTATTGACTTGAAACTGGGTTTGTAAGCGAAGCATGCGAAATAATTGGACACGTGTTTTCCCGATTTCGGAAAATCTGCCCGCAAGGAAAATTCCCGGAAAATTCGATATGCCAAAATCTATTATTCATCGGATTGATTTGAAATTCTGTTTGTAAGGATGAAATGAAATTGAAATGTGATTTTTCGATGATGGGAAATTGGAAAATTCCCAAAAGGAAGCGTCGGAAAAGTCTGTATGGTGAGAATTTTATTTGTCGTCCGATTGACTTGAATTTCGGTTTGTAAGCAAAGTATGATAAATAATTGGACACGTATTTTCCCGATTTCGAAAAATCTGCGCGCAAGGAAAATTCCCAGGAAATTCGATATGCAAAATCTTTTTTTTTTATCTTAATCTCGGTGAAACTTTGGGGATTGCCTAGACGCTTGCCCGGAAGGTTTTTAAGCAGAAGAAATGGGCGGAAAATGGTGCACAATCTGCGAAATTCGAAAAATTATAGCGTTCATGCGGATGCAGTGCAACTTTGAGGAATGGTTGAAGAATTGGTGGAAAATGTTATTTGTTAGCCGATCTTTATCAAATTGTGTTTGTAAGTTTTAAATTTGAAAAGTTCACCACCAAGATCGGAAATGTCAGGAGAGACTTTATTTTTAACCGCGGAAGGGGCATAAGAGTTAATCTCTGCTTTCAGCCGATGTATGTAAGATACGGTCAAATATTTTCCTATTTGTGAAATCAACCCCCAAGTCGGAAAAGAAAAACTGATACTCTTATCGGTTAAATCAGCTTAACTGACAGCGGCGCAGCGAAGCAAGCCGGGATATTTGCTAGTATAATATATAAAATAAGTTTGGTTGCATGTAATTAAGTTTTAAAATTTTAGTGGCAAAAAAAAATTTATTAAGATATAGCAGGTAAAAGAAAATAATCGATGCCTTGTAGGCGAGTGTAGTTCGCACAATGCAATGTCTCGCTGTATCAGCTCGGGAAGATGCTCGAGAAAATATTGGAAGATAAGGAAGTTGCTTTCCTAAATATTGAGGAAGCATTTGACAGCTTATCCCATAGTGCTCTCAAGAATGCTCCAATCAGAAGATGAATAGAAGAGGAATAGATCAATTATTGTGATCAATAGACATGGAACCATTTAGATTGGGTAAGATTACCGTAATCGCTGTCACTATTGCTATCGCTATCGCAATCGCTTTCGTTATCGTTACCGTTATCGTTATCGATATCGTTATCGTTATCGTTATCGTTATCGTTATCGTTATCGTCATTGTTATCGTTATCGTCATTGTTATCGTTATCGTTATCGTTATCGCTATCGCTATCGATACCGTTATCGTTATCGTTATCGTTATCGTTATCGTTATCGTTATCGTCATTGTTATCGTTATCGTCATTGTTATCGTTATCGTTATCGCTATCGCTATCGATACCGTTATCGTTATCGTTATCGTTATCGTTATCTTCATCGCTATCGTTATCGTTATCGTTATCTTCATCGCTATCGTTATCGTTATCGTTATCTTCATCGCTATCGTTATCGTTATCTTCATCGCTATCGTTATCGTTATCTTCATCGCTATCGATACCGTTATCGTTATCGTTATCTTCATCGCTATCGTTATCGTTATCTTCATCGCTATCGTTATCGTTATCTTCATCGCTATCGATACCGTTATCTTCATCGCTATCGTTATCGTTATCTTCATCGCTATCGTTATCGTTATCTTCATCGCTATCGATACCGTTATCGTTATCTATAGCGTTATCTATAGCGTTATCGTAATCGTTATCGTTATCATTATAGTTATCGTCATCGCTATCGTTATCGTAATTGTGTCCAACTATTTCGCATATTTTGCTTATAAACCGAGCTTCAAGTCAACCGAAAAAAAAAATTTCCCCCATACAAACTTTTCTGTCGCTTTTCCGGGAGTTTTCCGACCCTAGTGCCAAATCTCCAACATTGGAAAATGACAGCTCAATTTATTTCACTTACTATCCTTACAAACCGAATTTCAAGTCAATCGGATGAAAAATAGAGATTTGCATATAGAATTTTCCGGGAATTTTCCTTGTGGGCGGATTTTCCGAAATCGGGAAAGCACGTGCCCAATTATTTTGCATACTTAGCTTATAAACCGACTTTCAAGTCAATCGGATTAAAAACAAATTTTCCCCATACAAACTTTTGTGACGCTTTTTTAGAAATTTTCCGACCCTACGGTCGATTTTTCCAACAACGAAAAATGGCATCTCAATTTATTTCACTTACTATCCTTACAAACCGAATTTCAAGTCAATCGGATGGAAAATAGATTTTTGCATATCGAATTTTCCAAGAATTTTCCTTGTGGGCGGATTTTCCGAAATCGGGAAAACACGTGTCCAATTATTTCGCATACTTTGCTTACAAACCGAGTTTCAACACAATCGGATGAAAAATAAATTTTCCCATAGAAACTTTTCGGACGCTTTTCCGGGAATTTTCCGACCCTAAGGTCAAATTTTCCAACATCGGAAAATGGCATCTCATTTTATTTGACTTACTATCCTTACAAACCGAATTTCAAGCCAATCGGATGGAAAATAGATTTTTGCATATCGAATTTTCCAAGAATTTTCCTTGTGGGCGGATTTTCCGAAATCGGGAAAACACGTGTTCAATTATTTCGCATACTTTGCTTACAAACCGAGTTTCAACACAATCGGATGAAAAATAAATTTTCCCATAGAAACTTTTCGGACGCTTTTCCGGGAGTTTTCCGACCCTAGTGCCAAATCTCCAACATTGGAAAATGACAGCTCAATTTATTTCACTTACTATCCTTACAAACCGAATTTCAAGTCAATCGGATGAAAAATAGAGATTTGCATATAGAATTTTCCGGGAATTTTCCTTGTGGGCGGATTTTCCGAAATCGGGAAAGCACGTGCCCAATTATTTTGCATACTATGCTTACAAACCGAATTTCAAGTCAATCGAATGAAAAATAAAATTTTCCCCATACAAACTTTCCCGACGCTTTTCCGGCTTTTCCGGGTGGAATTTTCCAAAACCCCGTCTTAGTACGCACTTTCACCACATAAGGAAACTCCTGTCCAAATTTCAGCCCTCTAGCTTTTACCGTTTAGGCTGTGCGATGATGCCATTTTTCGATGTTGGAAAATTTGGCACTAGGGTCGGAAAACTCCCGGAAAAGCGACAGAAAAGTTTATATGGGAGAAATTTTTTTTTTCGGTTGACTTGAAGCTCGGTTTATAAGCAAAATATGCGAAATAGTTGGACACGATTACGATAACGATAGCGATGACGATAACTATAACGATAACGATAACGATTACGATACGGAAACCGATTACGATAACGCTATAGATAACGATAACGGTATCGATAGCGATGAAGATAACGATAACTATAACGGTATCGATAGCGATGAAGATAACGATAACGATAACGGCAACGATAACGATAGCGATAACGCTAACGATAACAATAACGATAGCGATAACGATAACGATAATGATAACGATAGCGATAACGATGCGATGATAACGGTAACGATAACTAACGATAACGAAAAAAAGCGATTGCGATAGCGATAGCAATAGTGACAGCGATTACGGTCCAAAAAAAAATGGTTCCTTCTCTATTTATCACAAAAATTGATATATTCCTCTTCTATTCATCTTCTGATTGGAGCATTCTTGAGAGCACTATGGGATAAGCTGTCAAATGCTTCCTCAATATTTAGGAAAGCATTAATTTCGTTCCCGGTGATAAGAAAGAGAGATTTGTTGTGAAAAAAAAACCCCCCAAAAAGAAACAATTATTTTCTTTTACCTGCTATATCTTAATAAATTTTTTTTTGCCACTAAAATTTTAAAACTTAATTACATGCAACCAAACTTATTTTATCTCTCTATATATAAAATAGTTTGTCCTGACTGACTGACTGACTGACTGACTGACTGACTGACTGACTGACTGATGATTGGCAATCATCGCACAGCCTAAACGGTAAGAGCTAGAGGGCTGAAATTTGGACAGGAGTTTCCTTATGTGGTGAAAGTGCGTACTAAGACGGGGTTTTGGAAAATTCCACCCGGAAAAGCCGGAAAAGCGTCGGGAAAGTTTGTATGGGGAAAATTTTATTTTTCATCCGATTGACTTGAAATTCGGTTTGTAAGCATAGTATGCAAAATAATTGGACACGTGTTTTCCCGATTTCGGAAAATCGGCCCACAAGGAAAATTCTCGGAAAATTCGATATGCAAAAATCTATTTTCCATCCGATTGACTTGAAATTCGGTTTGTAAGGATAGTAAGTGAAATAAATTGAGATGCCATTTTCCGATGTTGGAAAATTTGACCTTAGGGTCGGAAAATTCCCGGAAAAGCGTCCGAAAAGTTTCTATGGGAAAATTTATTTTTCATCCGATTGTGTTGAAACTCGGTTTGTAAGCAAAGTATGCGAAATAATTGAACACGTGTTTTCCCGATTTCGGAAAATCCGCCCACAAGGAAAATTCTTGGAAAATTCGATATGCAAAAATCTATTTTCCATCCGATTGACTTGAAATTCGGTTTGTAAGGATAGTAAGTCAAATAAATTGAGATGCCATTTTCCGATGTTGGAAAATTTGACCTTAGGGTCGGAAAATTCCCGGAAAAGCGTCCGAAAAGTTTCTATGGGAAAATTTATTTTTCATCCGATTGTGTTGAAACTCGGTTTGTAAGCAAAGTATGCGAAATAATTGGACACGTGTTTTCCCGATTTCGGAAAATCCGCCCACAAGGAAAATTCTTGGAAAATTCGATATGCAAAAATCTATTTTCCATCCGATTGACTTGAAATTCGGTTTGTAAGGATAGTAAGTCAAATAAATTGAGATGCCATTTTCCGATGTTGGAAAATTTGACCTTAGGGTCGGAAAATTCCCGGAAAAGCGTCCGAAAAGTTTCTATGGGAAAATTTATTTTTCATCCGATTGTGTTGAAACTCGGTTTGTAAGCAAAGTATGCGAAATAATTGAACACGTGTTTTCCCGATTTCGGAAAATCCGCCCACAAGGAAAATTCTTGGAAAATTCGATATGCAAAAATCTATTTTCCATCCGATTGACTTGAAATTCGGTTTGTAAGGATAGTAAGTCAAATAAATTGAGATGCCATTTTCCGATGTTGGAAAATTTGACCTTAGGGTCGGAAAATTCCCGGAAAAGCGTCCGAAAAGTTTCTATGGGAAAATTTATTTTTCATCCGATTGTGTTGAAACTCGGTTTGTAAGCAAAGTATGCGAAATAATTGGACACGTGTTTTCCCGATTTCGGAAAATCCGCCCACAAGGAAAATTCTTGGAAAATTCGATATGCAAAAATCTATTTTCCATCCGATTGACTTGAAATTCGGTTTGTAAGGATAGTAAGTGAAATAAATGGATGCCATTTTTCGTTGTTGGAAAAATCGACCGTAGGGTCGGAAAATTTCTGGAAAAGCGTCACAAAAGTTTGTATGGGGAAAATTTGTTTTTAATCCGATTGACTTGAAAGTCGGTTTATAAGCTAAGTATGCAAAATAATTGGGCACGTGCTTTCCCGATTTCGGAAAATCCGCCCACAAGGAAAATTCCCGGAAAATTCGATATGCAAATCTCTATTTTTCATCCGATTGACTTGAAATTCGGTTTGTAAGGATAGTAAGTGAAATAAATTGAGCTGTCATTTTCCAATGTTGGAGATTTGGCACTAGGGTCGGAAAACTCCCGGAAAAGCGACAGAAAAGTTTGTATGGGAGAAATTTTTTTTTTCGGTTGACTTGAAGCTCGGTTTATAAGCAAAATATGCGAAATAGTTGGACACAATTACGATAACGATAGCGATGACGATAACTATAATGATAACGATAACGATTACGATAACGATTACGATAACGCTATAGATAACGCTATAGATAACGATAACGGTATCGATAGCGATGAAGATAACGATAACGATAGCGATGAAGATAACGATAACGATAGCGATGAAGATAACGATAACGATAACGATAACGATAACGATAACGATAACGATAACGATAACGATAACGATAACGATAACGATAACGATAACGATAACGATAACGATAACGATAACGATAACGATGACGATAACGATAACGATAACGATAACGATAACGATAACGATAACGATAACGATAACGATAACGATAACGATAACGATAACGATAACGATAACGATAACGATAACGATAACGATAACGGTAACGGTAACGATAACGGTAACGGTAACGGTAACGGTAACGGTAACGGTAACGGTAACGGTAACGGTAACGGTAACGGTAACGGTAACGGTAACGGTAACGGTAACGGTAACGGTAACGGTAACGGTAACGGTAACGGTAACGGTAACGGTAACGGTAACGGTAACGGTAACGGTAACGGTAACGGTAACGGTAACGGTAACGGTAACGGTAACGGTAACGGTAACGGTAACGGTAACGGTAACGGTAACGGTAACGGTAACGGTAACGGTAACGGTAACGGTAACGGTAACGGTAACGGTAACGGTAACGGTAACGGTAACGGTAACGGTAACGGTAACGGTAACGGTAACGGTAACGGTAACGGTAACGGTAACGGTAACGGTAACGGTAACGGTAACGGTAACGGTAACGGTAACGGTAACGGTAACGGTAACGGTAACGGTAACGGTAACGGTAACGGTAACGGTAACGGTAACGGTAACGGTAACGGTAACGGTAACGGTAACGGTAACGGTAACGGTAACGGTAACGGTAACGGTAACGGTAACGGTAACGGTAACGGTAACGGTAACGGTAACGGTAACGGTAACGGTAACGGTAACGGTAACGGTAACGGTAACGGTAACGGTAACGGTAACGGTAACGGTAACGGTAACGATAACGATAACGATAACGATAACGATAACGATAACGATAACGATAACGATAACGATAACGATAACGATAACGATAACGATAACGATAACGATAACGATAACGATAACGATAACGATAATGATAATGATAAGATAACGATAACGATAAGATAACGATAACGTAACGATAACGATAACGATAACGATAATGATAACGATAACGATAAGATATGATATTGATAATGATAGATATGATATGATAATGATATGATAAGATATGATAATGATAATGATAATGATAATGATAATGATAATGATAATGATAATGATAATGATAATGATAATGATAATGATAATGATAATGATAATGATAATGATAATGATAATGATAATGATAATGATAATGATAATGATAATGATAATGATAATGATAATGATAATGATAATGATAATGATAATGATAACTGAATCTGTTTTTGAAATACTGGGCTTGACAGCGGCGAAGCGCGCCGGGTGATACGATTTCGGAAAATCCGCCCACAAGGAAAATTCCCGGAAAATTCGATATGCAAATCTCTATTTTTCATCCGATTGACTTGAAATTCGGTTTGTAAGGATAGTAAGTGAAATAAATTGAGCTGTCATTTTCCAATGTTGGAAAATTTGGCACTAGGGTCGGAAAACTCCCGGAAAAGCGACAGAAAAGTTTGTATGGGAGAAATTTTTTTTTCGGTTGACTTGAAGCTCGGTTTATAAGCAAAATATGCGAAATAGTTCGACACGATTACGATAACGATAGCGACGACGATAACTATAACGATAACGGTATCGATAGCGATGAAGATAACGATAGCGATAACGATAACGATAACGATAACGATAACGATAACGATAACGATAACGATAACGATAACGATAACGATATGATAATGATAATGATAGTGATAGTGATAGTGATAGTGATAGTGATAGTGATAGTGATAGTGATAGTGATAGTGATAGTGATAGTGATAGTGATAGTGATAGTGATAGTGATAGTGATAGTGATAGTGATAGTGATAGTGATAGTGATAGTGATAGTGATAATGATAATGATAATGATAATGATAACTGAATCTGTTTTTAAAATACTGGGCTTGACAGCTGCGAAGCGCGCCGAGTGATACGCTGTAGTATTTACTGAACTTAAAGCAAAGCTACACAACAAACTGAAAGTTTGCCAACACCGTAAATGGTCAGTATGTGACGTTTGTCAAAGCCACTAAAACAAATTTGGGTTTCTAAAAAAAACTAACTCTTATTAACATGAAATAAAGTCGGTCAAGCCCGTATATACTCTGTACCAACGAAAGTGTACGCTCAGTATGCATTTTGATGCTGCAGTGGCAGCAGTAAGCAGCGATACTGCTTCCAACACTCTTTTGCTCATATCTCGACAACCTTTCATCCGATCATTATGATTCCTTTGGCAAGTCGATAAATAATTTTACCTAGAAAACATGTCCAGAAGAAACGACCCTTCTATCTTTAAAACAGTGACTGATATGACGTTTTTCTCAAATTGCGGGGGCGGTGCCGAAAATTGAAAATAAACTTGATCTGCCTGCAAGTAAAAGAAGCATATGTCCCATACATGTCAAACCTCTATCTGTTACCAACACAGAGAAATTGTTTTTTTATTTCTTAAATCAAACTTTCTCTTTAAATTAATTAAGCAAGGTCTTCATTTTTGGTTCATTCAAACAATCAAAATCTTTCAAGTGACTTCTAGCCGCTTTTTTAAAAATTCTCTCCTGCCGTATTTGGCAAATCCACAAACAAAAACAATTCAACAGACTCAACGGGGGTGGTTTGCGCTCGGTCATGTGTACAGAGAACGAGAGAGAAAAAGAGAGCAAGTTTGCTACGATCAAACACATGCACGCAAATAGCCGTCGAATTTGCTTACACACACACTGCAAAACAATCGGCAATTTCCAGCACATACCAATTATTAAACTGATCATCAAGTCCATACTGACAGCGGCTTGACAGCGGCGAAGCGCGCCGGGTGATACGCTAGTACCCATATAAAATTCAAATGGCCAACAAACTGAACGCAGCAGACTTGCCGATTCGCTTGGAATTTTGACTGAAGATGCTTGAAATGTTGGAAGAGGACGAAAACAGGTAGAACTGTCTTTTTATTTCTGACGAGGACCATTTCGACTTAAACGGCAACATAAACAAACAAAATTGTCGAATATGGAGTACTTTCAACCCACATATACTCCATGAGACGGAATTGCATCCACTTCGTGTGACAGAGTGGTGTGAAGTTTCATCACGCTGCATTGTCGGGCCCTACATCTTCGAAGAGAGAGTTTTTCTATCCTGAATTACGCCGAAAGAGAATTCCTTTCAAGTCTGTGTGGTTTCAGCAGGATGGTGCAACTCCTCACATAGGCCAGCCTGTTATGACAGAACTGCGACGAAAATTTCCCAATAAGCTGATATCCAGAAACTCCACATACCGTCGGCCCCCCAGGTAGCCCGACCTTACTGCATCTGACTTTTTCTTGTGAGGTTATTGCAAACAGGAAGTCTACAAAACAAAACGGACAAATTTGAATGAACTTAAGCAATCCATTCGAGCAACAATTGCGGCTATTCCTGTGTCAACTCTCCACGCAGTAATGAACCACTTTTTGATAAGATGCCGCACATGCTTCAACGAGCAGGGGGGCATTTAATTTCAATTATTTTTAGATCTAATTAAGCTATATAATAAAATTGAATGAGCTTTAACATAAATAAAAGAAAAATGAATTCCTTACACTGAAAAATTCTTCAGCCACCCTGTATAAATCCATTTTTGTGCAGTTATGCCTCCCAAAAAACGTTTGATTGGTCGCTCTACGTCTCAATTATAAATAAATAAGGCAAAACGAGCTTCTGAAACAAACGAGGAACGAGATACAAGATTTGAAAACTGACCGAGAAACGAGCAAAGAGAAGCGAGAATGGAAACCGACAGAGAACTGCATGCGAGAGCCCGTGAATTGCAAGATGCACTAAAAACATTTATTTCCGTTGGTTAATTTTTATAATAGGGGAAGGCAGAACAACGTCTGGCCGGTCAGCTAGTAATAAATAAAATAAAACATATACCAAATCTTTCTCTACCAAGATCCAAGATCATGCAAATATATATTTGAATATTGTATAGAGTAGCACATATTCGTCGAAATAACTTTTCATCTTACCCTACTGTTTTGCAATGTTTTTTTTTGTGCTCTGGTCCCGTTGTGTGTGTGTGTGTTGTCTCATATTACCCCATATATGAAACCGGGAGTAGCTCATACTCTTCGTACCAATTATCGTGATACTCGTGAGCTGAGTTCTGGATGCTGCTGCCTCACACTCATTGGCGTTGTTGCTGTTCTTGCTGCGATTGTGATTGTCATGGCAACTGCGACGGTCATACTCATATCCCTTGACAAAATCACAAGCCAGGCCACGTGGCTCCAGTGTTTTTTTCCCTACGTGATGTTAGAATTTCACTTTTGTTCTACACGCCTGCCAGACAATTGCAACATATTGTTGCGCTGCTTGTTGCCACTGTTCTTGTGCCATTTTCCCCATCTGTTTTTGTTGTGCTGCGAGTGTTTTCGAGTTGTTTTTATGCGCTTGTTGACAGCGGCGAAATAGAATTCGATTTGATGGCAAAGGGGACTAGCCAGCAGTTTTAATTAGAAATTTTGGTTCTTTAATAATGCTCGTCCATTGATTTCCCGCATATAAATCTATTTCCAGTTCACTTGGCATTCAGCTCAGCTTCCTTGTCCTTAAGATTCATTTGAAATTTATTAAAAAATGCCAAATACCTATTTCTCTTCCACTCAATCTTGCTTCTCCCGTCCCGCCTCTGCCACACACACTAATCTGTCACGTAAATTTGTAACATTTTCTTGATGAAAATGATGAACAAGGCAGTACTTTTATTTATTCCACAATACATATATATGCGGTTTCCATTATGTTTTCCCAAAGAAAAACGAAAATCCGCAGCAACAATAGACAAACCAGTGTAAGAGGGAGAAGGCAGGAGAATCAATTTAATTTTACAATATCCGCTTTATACCTGAGACCAGCGACGTGACCAATTTAGCCAAGTAACAAATATTTTGTTATTTATTTTGTAATGAAATCAACTTAGCTGCGGGGCCCAGTCGGGAGGGGGCGAACGCAACAGCTGTGTCCTTGCGGTAATAGGCATTTAAGAATAATTAAGTAATAATTTGATTTCGTTTTTATGACTTCCCCCCGCCAGGCCAGGAGGCAAACCAGGAATTAGACACAACAATGTCAGACATTTCGAAATTTTTTTGCTCGGCATTGATTTGTCAGTCCTGCTGCTTCTGTCACTTGTTCCCTGCGGAGTGCAAGGATTTGAGGTAAGGTAAACCTCAGTTTGGTCTGCAAGTTAAAGGGGAAAGGAATAACGAGTTGACAGCACGGAGACATACGACATGCCACGACTGCTCGTGGTAGTGATTTTTGTGTCTGCCTCGCAGAAATGTTGCATACTTTTCAGCGACACAAGAATTTCAGCACGAAAATAAACTGAAAAGGGTTAAAATAGACAATGTGTGTTTAAGACACATGGCGGTACTCATTCAGCAAAAACTATTTAAAAAGTCAAGTCAATTGATTCACGATTTGAGAATTCGCGTTGGTTAAAGGTTAAGAGGTCTGGCACCATCATCATTTATGGACTAAGGCCCGATTTCTCAAAGGTTCCGGTTGGCCAACCGCCGGTCAAATTTGTTCCTCCAGTTGACAAGCGGTCAAGTGATTTGGTTTTCTCAATAGCATTTTCGCTGCGTTAGTGTGACCAGTCACGGTCAACAAATTAGGTATTTTTGTTATGTTTTTTTTAATGTTATTAAATGCTGCTGGTTATATTTTTGCGAAAAATTTATTAAAATTGTTTGCGATGAATCAAAAGCTATAGCTGGGGACACTTGTTTACCTGCACGGATAGTCAAAGGAACGCTGACTATACAGAAGTCAGCCGCAGTGTGAAGTTGCCACATGCATAAGAACGCAGCGCCGCCAAGTCCTGCTAACAATCCCTGTCGCAACAAATTGAATCGCAAATGAAGACAAGGCTTTAAATTAATCTCTAGTCCTAGCATGAATTATTTTACATGTAGATTTTGTCAACCTGAATCATTGAACAAATGTGGCATCATACAGATCAGTTAAGTGGCCTCTTCCTGCACTCACTTGCATTTTTATGCGTTGCTCTGCCTCTTCAAATTCAATTTTCATTGAGTGGAGTTGAAAAATTAGTTTATTCATAAACATTTTGTGGCAGCAAATAATAAAATAAACAAATCAAATGTTGGAGCCAGCTGTTTGTATGTCGATAATTCCATCGGCAGTGAACTCGCGGTTAACTTTAACCAGAGCCAGAGCGGTTAAGTCTGTTCCTCCGGTTGCGCCACACACAGCATGAGATACGCAAATTCGGTTAAACTGCCTGCCAAGTTGACTAACCGGTTCAAAGGGGATATTGAAATATACTTTTTGGGGACAAATTTTGGTTTGAGGGGAATCGTCGTTAGTCTAAGTGAATCAGAGAATGATTGAACTTGCCTCACAAATGCCTCACATTTGTCCATTAACAAAAACTTCCAGAAATAATTTCCTTATTGTCTTAGTTTAGTCTTCTTAGATGGGTAATAAGATTTCATTTTAATTTCAGACATGAAGCCTGGGTTTACACTTTACGATGCAAGAGACGCAACTACTTAGAGCTCGAAAATGTTTTGGCATACGGCGCTTTGGTCAGAAACTGAAAACAAATGAATATTTTTTATTTGTTACATTTACAACTTATTCGAAATACAACTTATTCGAAATGGCCTTGTGCCTTCCAGCACCGCCGAAGTCTCTCTGGCCACTCATGGATTGCAGGGCGCACCTTATGCATTGGGAAATTGTCCATTGCTCGCACAAGGTAGTCCAGTAGAGCAGGCTACGGCCTCGAAAACGGTCCAATGAATTCAGATCTGGGCTACCAGCAGGCCAATCATCAGTAGAAATGAAGTTCCGTACATGGTTTTAGGCCATGTTTGACTCGGTTTTGCCTTGTAAGCTGGAGCGTAGTCTTGATGAAAGGTCCACGGCTTGTTGGCGAATAATGTCGTGTTGAGATGCTTCACAATCTTTCCCAAACTTTGGATTGATACGGTTTTGCAAAGTTTTGTCTTCTTTTGTATAAAAATTGCGCTCATAGGCGACTTCCCACCAAACCAACACATAAGCCGGATAGTGACCTCTCTGAACTCCCGGAATGAGCTCGGACGTTTGTTTAGATGATTCAGCAAACACTCTACACTTCTGCTTGTTAAACGATTCCTCTATAGTGTACATTTTCTCGTCAGTTACGAGAATTTGTATGTATTCATTGTTTTCGTACTGGCGACGCAATGGTTTCGATTTAGTCTTGCGTTTTTGTTTCAATGCTGTTGTGAGGAAAGAGATGGTATTTCTCCTCTATGCACTAAGTCCCAATTCACGCATAATGATGCGCTGATGTTCATCTTACGAGTCATGATTTTCTGATTGCGCTGGGGATTTCGACGAATTCGAACTTCCACGGCGTTGATGGCTTGTGGCGTGCGCGGATGGGTGGATTTCGCGCTGTCTTTAAGACCATCAGTATCCTCAAATAACTTCACCGTACGATACACAAAGATATGCTCGATTTCCTGAGGCCGGAACATCCGAAAGATTTCTGCTTTTACGAAGCTGAATTAACGCTGCCCAATTACGATAAATCGATTTTCGAACAAGCCCCATTCCATGTTTGCAAACAACTGAAGCCAAAAACTTTTGATGCAGTTACATAGCATAAATGACACCTTTGAAATAGCCGTTAGGTTGGAGTGTATGCGTTCAATGGTTCTCGAGAACTAGTGTGTTCAATACGTGTACCAAAACAATTACGACTATTGGTAAAAATCAAATAAGAAAGTCGGTCAAGCTCGACTAAAACATACTCTGTATCCGTAGCGACCGGTGCTGCCTGAAAATGTTTGTTTTCTTAATAACTCGACAACCGCTCATCCGATCTTCACCATTGGTTCAGTTGAGTTGAATTGTGCTCATTTCAAGAACATTTGCCACTTTTGCTCTGAAAAACTTGAGAGAACATCTAGTTCTTGTTTTGATTGTAAGGCATATTATTTGCATATAGCATTACTTACACTTACCTCAACTCTTTTAATAATAGTGTAATTTTGTCGTTCCCTAAAATGTAATACCCCAGCTTAGGAAAAACAACACACTTAAAAAGCCACATATTAGCCTCAAGGGCTTTTTGTCCGTCTTTCGGAGTTTCAAACGGTACATCATGCGAACTCCGAATTTTTTTTCAAAACCAACGCGAAGATCTTAAAATAATTTAAGAAAAAAAAACTACAAAATGAAATTTAGGAGTTCAAAAAAGGGAAAAATTAATTGGAAGCTTAAAAAAAAACTAATTTCAGAAAAAAAATCGCAGCGCAAAGCATGCTAAAGGCGGTAACTCAAAGAGGCTGCGATGAGCAGTGGGAGTTAGCTCCATACATGTCGTTCTTGCCAGATGTCTCGACGCAAAGAAGGTGTGTATATTTCATGCATATGTTAACATAATGGAATGCGTGTTATCTTTTGCAGAACGTATAGCTCCACGTTTGAGATGGCTGACGATGAGAAACCTGCGCCCAGCACCACGAATTCAATCGTGGATAATGGCGATTGTGTATTTGGGATGGAGGAATCGAACCATTCCCCAATGGTCAAACTGTGGAATTTTTTTTCCCACTAGTCCTGGAAAAAAGCTCGACATCTACTCCTTTATATTCATTTGTAAGCATAGTTTTCATTACTCGATTGAGATTATCGTTGGCTTACTTTTCTTCCAGAACAAAAAGTGACCTCGCCAACAAAAGATGCAGACAGAACCTGTTAAAGAGCTGCAAGAGGCATCTAATGACATTATGGACTTCTTGTCAAAGTAACATGATGTCATCACACAAGCTATTGATCCTGCACCTTCTCTGGTCGTGTCCAAGTGTCCACCACTGGGAATTCGCATATTGAAACAAGCTATTAAATTCAATGTCGAAGGAAAATGCATAAAAACTAAAATGAAGTTCACGATGTTTCTAATAGCAGCGGCTGAGTCCGTCTAATTATTAATTGGCTTTAAATTATAAGAAGAAAATTAACGGAACCATAATTTTACTTGTGTTTTATATATTCCCTTTACTCGTAGAGTAAAGAGGGTGTACTAAAGTCGAGCAAATGTATGAAACAGGCAGAAGGAAGCATCTCCGACCCCATAAAGTATATATATTCTTGATCAGCATCAACAGCCGAGTCGATATAATCATGTCTGTCAGTATAAGTAAAAGTAAAATTGGCTTGTCAAGATGACACAGCCCCAAAGGGCCAAAGCCGAGCCTCTCTCAATCTCTTGGCTTGTGCGCTTCTAATTTTAGCACAAGAGAAAGGGACCTACAGTTTAACGCCGAATCCGAACGGCAGTTTGAGAAGCTTTTCATGGCTAATTACTGCAATACTGGCGCCAACAGCAAAGAGGTGTGGCCGGGTGTAAAGTTTATTTAAAGAAAAAAACTTTTCATTAGATGTTCCGAGGCGGGATCGAACCCACGACCTCATGCTCAGCGGTCGCGCTTACTAACCGCTGAGACACACGCAGCCACTGTCACGTCTGTCAGAATGAACACCTCGATCTCGGAGACTAGAAGAGCTAAAGACACCAAATTTTGTTTGTAGACTCCTCATGTTCCTACGCAGATCAAGTTTGTGTCAAATTTAGGCTAAGCCCCCTCCCGCCCCCACAATAAAAAATGTTGAATAACTCCAACAATTTTAAAGATATCAAGCTCATATTTTGCAGTGTAGTGTATGGTCCCAATATCTACAATCTCTGAAAGTTTCAGAGGTCTTAAAAAAAGTTGCATACTTTTTGGCGCTACATACACTATTTTCTCACATAATGTTGAAATGGTCACACTAATGTTAATGCTCTGTTAATTAACATAAGAAAGGGCTATTGATCACTAATTACTCTGAGTACGGGTATATCGAAGTCGGGCAGGACCGACTTTAACTTACGCTCTCTTTTTGTTGACTAATCGTGAGTATTTTATTTATGTACGGACGCTCAGGTAATGCTGCGTAATCATTTTGCTATGGTAATGCTCTATCTCCCCCCCCCCCCCCACCTCTCTGTCCAACAAGCAAAATGGATTCGTATTTAACTTCGTTGTTTTTTGTCCGATTTTATTGATCTTTTCAGAATAGATTCATATTGGGCCTTACTTGATATATAGTATATAAAGTCTCGAGGATCAAGCTTAAAAATTGTGGCTCTGATTTTTCGCTTAAAGGGGGGAGGGGGAGGAATTTTCCAAACAAACAAACTCGATTTGAATCCGGTAAACACCAAACAACACGCAAAAATTTGTGGATCTATTTATTGTAGTCTCTGATATCTCTGAGATACACTCTCACTTTTTGAATACTCCCTTCTTGAACATCGCTGCTTTATAAAGTCTCAAATGCTTCCTTCTACCTATTACATACTTTAACACAACTTCATTATCCCCCCTTTCCCATTTTTAATGGGAACATTTTTAATGGGAAAAAAGTGCGCGGGATTTGGTGCTTAAGGCCTCTGAAGGAGTCGATGAGCCTACTGTGGTCTTCTTACCGACGGTGAAGCATATGTGCAAGATGACAATGCGGATACAAAACAATGCTAATGTTTTTAAAAATCCAAGTCCATTAAATAAACTAATAATACACACTCAATATTAATGTTTTGAATAAATAGTGTTATTGTAATTAAAGCGTATCATGTTTTTGACTGCTTCCTTTTCTAAAGTAGAACCTGACCCAAATATCGAATATAGTAGGAAACGTAGAAAAAGTCAAAATAATAAATATTTAATAAAAATTTATTTTGATTTTTCTTAATAATTAATGGGTTGCCAAATTTTGAATTCCCAATATAGTATCTACCATTTTTCTTTTCGTAAATATACTTTTCCTAATCTTGGATTTCCGAGTTTTTGACTTCTGGTTTCAGTTTTCCTAATTTTTGGCTTAGTTAATAAAATTCCTAATTTTAAGTTCCTTTTTTTGGGAAATATTTTTAGTTGCACCCGTTAGATTTGGGTTCGTAAATATATCTGGCTAATGGAACTGATAATATGTGTAAACAGCTTGCATCATATCTGTCAAAATTCGCAGAAGAAAGCTACGTATTAAAGACAGTTGCCAAGGCGTATTATTAGTTAAAGATTCTGTCTTTGCTACATGATAAGACCAATACTGGGTTATATTAAAATTTAAAAGCATGGTCAACTTATTCAATAACGGTTCCATTAGTGGTAAGTGTAGCCAGCTGTCTCGTGACTATTGTCTTTTGTGAAATAAATTAGCATCTGTAATTAAAGTAGTTAAGTTCGAACCCATTTATTTCAAACACAGACATAATCACTAATATCTTGTAACGGTTACATACGGACATCATAATCGGCGGTGTCCCAGAAATCTCTTCCAACCAAACTCCAACCCAAAATCAATTCTCAATGTCCTAGAAATCTCTTTCGGTTGGTTTCAAATCTCTAATTTCTTGGGAAGAGTTCACCGCTAAAACTATTTTGATAAGCAAAATTAGTTTTGGAAATGTAAACTACATTATTTTACTGGATAGGCTGCATCAAATAAATAATATGTCTAATTTGATTTAAAATTGAAATTTGCTTTTTAAAAATTTTTCGCAAAGCCAACTGATGGCTGCCATATCAGTCAAAACCGTCGTACCAGTGGCGCCATCTGCCTGCCTCGATAGCGCTATATGGAAAATTTGTCAACAACAAACGAGCCAAGGGTTGGCAAGTGTTGCTTTATGATTGGTGCGAAAATATTTTTAAATTATTTATTTTAATTTTTGGTAACACGACTTTAATTTAAATTATAATATTAGCATGAATCATAAAACCTATGCCACAACTAACAGATATCCGTTTAACATCAAATTAATTCAAAACTAATATAAGGGAAATTTTTTTTGGCGCGTAATGCAACCCTGATTTGTGAGATGGACAATTATTTTGAACCCATTCGGACCAATTCTTTTCCCACTAAGAAAATTAAATCTCCTGAAGTTCTGGGACACCGACGCATTTTTCGAGCTATTCGCAAACCAACTGACGGCAAAATCTCTAGAGATTTCCAGGACACCCCCGAATTTGACAGATTGTGGTGAAACTTTTGAATAATCCTGTTCTGTAGGCAGAACAAAGGAGACTACACTCCAAATTTGATTACTCAAACCCCAATTTCATCGGTTAAATTAACCTACACCGACTGTAACTTTTTAGTTATTTTCCAATTGCATTTGTTTTGTAGTTGTTTAATTACTGTGCAAAAAAAAAGTTTCCCGTATATATTGTAGCCTTAACGCAATGATTTTTATATAAATTTTATTTTAATTAGATACTGCAGTAACTTTAGCACTGAAATTGTAACTTGTCTTTTTTTTTTTTGCTGCAATAATTAAAAATGGTAAAACTGTAATTCTCAGTTTAAAAGGTAATCCAATATTATGCCCATTTTTTCTCCTTATATTTCCAATGTATAATAAGACTCTTTTTAGGCTGATTCGAGAACAAGAGTCTCTGGTGAATACACTTAACAGACAGATTGATCGCTGAGCAGGTATCAGAAAAAATTTAATGCATCCATTAAATTTAAAGGAAAATCGAAAGACAAGCAGCTGGTGCATCACTCGAGCTTGACAGGAAGATCATGAAAAGTTCATAATCGATCAGGAGCAAGTTTTCTTATTGCCAAGCACAGCCAATGATAAATATAACTCTTAAGCTTTCTTTGCTTTTATTAACTTGCTGTTAATAAAAGATATTTATATACAAATTCCCAAACATTATTCATGTTTTCTCCGCGCTCAATTGGCCAAAGTCAATCAGGTTAACAATCAACAGAAAAAGGTTTCAATATGCGTGGGTTGCGTCTAGACGATTTTGTGTTTTCTGGGTCTGCCTAATTTGACAACGTCATCTTTCGGATGAAAAATGTATATGCAAATATGTAAATGTATTTCTCGCCTTTGTTTTTATGTATTGTTTGACTTCTGTCTGGCTAAATGGTGCTAGGACGGGAGGAGTCTTACTCCATGTCTGGTCGGAGCATTTCCACTTGTGCTAATTTTCCCGTTTCTTGTGCAAAATTATAGTTTCCTTCGGGCCATTGTTTTAGGTATACAATGGAAGAGCTGAACTTTCTTTAGCATTTCAAATGCAGCCAGACAAAAGTCGGAAATTGTTTTCCAGGCCAAGAGTTTTGTCCACAAAACAGTATTCTTTTTGGGGAGGGGAGCGGAATGCATTTGCCTCGCTCTCAATTAACAGACATTCAGTTTAATCAGGGCCTTTGTTTGCACTTTCACTTGCATTTGCCCTTTTTTGTCAGTAGGCTGCACTTAAACCCAACCATTTCAATGACTCTTCACTCAAAAACGAGTGAGGGTTGTAGACCTCTCATCAGACCCACTTAAGGGTTGTTAAGCGCCCTTCTTCACCGCTTCTTTTGGGGGGAATTTTTGTCTACTTTGCACCTTTAGCTTGACTCGACTGTTCGCCAGACATTGTCGAAATTCATAATTGAACAGTTAAGAGCAGGAGGGGCAGCTGCATATGTGTGTGTGTGTGTGTGTGTGTGTTGGCCAAGTGCTTTTCCTGCAGCTCTTTTGCCTAACTGAATATCTTCGTTAATAATTCAAGAGCTTTTAATGTCATGAATATTCATCTAATTTTGAACATGATTTGATTTTATTGCTTATTTTCTGTTACGACGATAAAACGGAACTCAGAATAGGAACGGACAATATGAATAACCATTAAACACAGATTTTAATACTTTTTAAGTATTCTTGTGATTTATCCCAGTATCTTGCAAGTCACTCCATTAGGATTCTTTATACTATGTACCGGAGGTACACAGAGTAAACAGAGTCGATCCTGCCATGTCCGTCTGACTGTCTGATTGTCTGTATGAACAAACGGATCTCAGAGATGATAAGAAATAGAGGTTTGACATGTATTATACTTGCAGGCGGGTCAAGTTTATTTCAATTTTTGCCACGCCTCCTCCCGCCCCCACAATTTAGAAAAAACGTCATATCTCCGTCATTTGTTTAGATAGAAGGTTTGTTCTTTCTGGAAATATTTAATAATCAAGATTATTTATCGATCCGCTAAAGGAATGGTAAAGATCGGATGAACGATAGTTCAGTTATAAGGAAAACAAACAATTATGCTGGGCAGCACTGGCCGCAGAGCGATGGGCAGCACTTCACACACCGTAACACAAACTTTGGGAGGTACAGAGTATATTATAATGTTTTCGAATCGATATATTGGAAAAAAAAATGATACGGTCCCATTAAAATCGGCTGTTCGGTACAATTGTGTTTTTTAATAAAAACTATAAAATGGACTTAAGACAGCACTTTGATGCAGATCAAGAATAAGATACTTTAGGGGGTCGGAGATGCATCCTTCTGCCTGTACATACATTTTCAAGACTTTAGTATACCCTTTTTACTCTACGATTAATGGGTACAATAACTGTAAGCTAAGTTTACACAGGCGTATAATTTGCCCAAATTTCGATGAAAATTTTGCTTAATAGCCATGCTGGCAGATGTTGTATGACTTAAAACTAAAGCTATGGTTCTATTTACAAATAATTTGCTCAAATATGGCAATGTTAAATCAATTGATATGCTAAGTGAAAGAAACCTTTCAGCTAGCCTGGAATTTCTTGGCTTGTCGAAAGTAATAAATACTTTCCAACCCACTTCTCTCCCACATCAGATACTCTTTTCTTGACATATTCTTCATAGACAACATTTGTAAAGCCTTACTCTATGATCTACTTTTCGTGCCTGCATTTTCAAAACATGATTTAGTTTTCCAGATCGTCCGAAAATAAGTTTTTATGTCGAACTTCACATGAATAGAATCACTTTTGAGTTACTTTGAAATCTGAATGCTTCTGAAAAGCAGTCTTATTTGAATGAAGTAATGTGCCGTCATATATTTTTATGTCATCTGGAATCAAGCCTATACGAAATATCTCTGAGCTACACTGAAAATATATATATGTTTCGTAATTTTATAAACATAAGCTACGAAGACTTTTGAATTAAATTAAGCTCATGTCTGTGGGATTTAATTTATTCTCAACCATCTGCAGACGTCCAAGTTGAAGTACTATAACTCAAAGATTATTTCTGCACTTTCTACACAATCTTCTCAAAATGTATGGAAAGTTATTAAACAGCTAGGAGAGAGCAGGCAAAGATCTGGAGTGACTGCACAGAAAAAAAAACGGCGGGATAGATTCAATCTTTTTTTCTTAAAGTAATCCTGGCACGAGCTTAAAAATTCAATCTCGATTTACGTTCTATTCTATATATTTCAATCTTTTAAGGCTTAACGCAATCTTTTTGAGCTTGTTTCATTCCATATGTTCAATCCCTTTCGAGATCACAATGTTCATAAATTAGGAACGATAGCAGAAAAGGTGCGATGCATTCGTGTTCAGGGTAAAGTTAAAAAGGTTGTGAGTTCGAGTCCCTGACAAGACAGCAATAATTCTTATATATCTTGGTTTTTTTCAGAAGCTTTAAATATACCAAAACTGGTGTCGGTGGGTGTGTCCTATGGAAAATGGAGAAAGAAAGGAAAGGTTGAAGAATCTTTCTGGGAGCAAGATAATCTCAATAAAGCTTAAATGAATCCTGCTTTGGGATTAAATTGGGCTCGAATTTTTTGATTTATTTAATCTTTATGCGGGATAAATTGGATCTTTTCAGGATTGAAAAAAGTGAGATCTAATCAATCTTTTTTCGGATCGGTTTAAGAATATCCGAGACTACCCTGTTTTCAATCCTGTTTCGGATTGATTAATTTTAGAGTTATCAATTGGATTTAAGTCTGGTTAGATTGCTGGCCATTTAAATAATTCGACCGAACACTCTTGTTAAAAAGCATTTGTGACCATTGTCTTGCATGAAAATATAGCTCGGCCGAAGTTTTGTATACCCTGCAGCTTCCATTGAAAACAAAAAAGTTTTATTAACTAATAAAACACAAAAATTTGACATTTTGTATTCCCTTGCAGAGGGTATTATAAAATTGTGCGGATGTTTGTAACGCATTGAATGAAGCATCTCCGACCACATAAAGTATATATATTTTTGATCAGCATGACGAGCTGAGTTCATTTAGCCTTGTCCGTCTGTCCGTCTGTCTGTTTCTATGCTATCTCCTCCGTCAGTTTTAAAGCTATCCTCCAAACTTTGCACGAAGTCTTCTGGTAAATATACGCTGCACTATAGCATATAGCTGTCATAGGAACGATCGTTAGAAAAACTACTTCTAGTGAGAAAAACTTTTTTGTTTTTAATGAAAACGTCCTTATCATTGGCACACACTTATTTTATATATTTTTACACAATTCCACAAAGTTTGGTCAAAATCGGATGACTATAGCATATAGCTGCCATAGGAACGATTGGTCGAAAAACTAGTTCTAGTGAGAAAAACTTCTTTGTTTTTAATGAAAACGTCCTTTTTATTTGCAAATTCTTATTTTATATACTTTAACACATTTCTACAAAGTTTTATCAAAATCGGATGACTATAGTATATAACTGCAGAATGAATGATCGGACGAAAAAGAAGTTCTAGTGAGAAAAACTTTTAAAAGGGATAGCCTCAAAATTTCGTAATGAACAGTGTATTACGCCATCCATGATTTCGGCAAGTTTGATCGAAATCAGACATCTATATATTATAGATCTCATAGTGGTCTCTTCAAAAAGTGGTCTTTGAGATACTTTTTTGTTTTCAATGAGAGCTGCAAGGGTACACAAAATTTCGGCCGAGCCGAAGTAAACTTTCCCCTATTTTTTTTTTCATAGAGGTTTTTGGCAATTGCAACTCACACTACAGACACAAATTAATTGTTCCATTTAATGATAAAGATAGTGAAAGTCCGTCCAGCCATTTTTGAGTTATAAGTGTTGAAAGTAACCACGCCTTGTGTTCAAGGAAAAGGAAAGGGGGGTTTTGAATTTTTTTGAAAAGTACTCATTTATTCATCCATATCCATTTTATCCCCTTCAAACTAATTGCTCTCGGATATAATACACTTGTGCCAGCGCTTTTTCCATTCCTCGAAGCACTTTTGAAATACGCTTTTCGGTATGACCATAAGCTCGTTATTCGATTCTGACTTGATCTCATCAATCGAGGCAAAACGCTTTCCTTTCATTGGTCTCTTCAGTTTCGGGAATAGGAAAAAGTCCTAGGGAATACGGTGAGTCATGATTACGGTGTTGTTTTTGGCCAAAAAAACCGGAATAAGCATTGAAATGTGAGCTGGCATTATCGTCACGATTTATTTTTCCACAATTCTGATCGCTAGAGCCGTATTGCTTCACGCAAGCGTTGCATAACTTCCTTGTGGTATTCCTAATTAACTGTACAACCTCTTGGCAGAAACTCACGATGCACCACACCATTATGCAAGTTTCACTGGGTTCTGAATATGTTTGAGCAAGGACTTCAAATAGGTTGAAGTCAAGAGAATTCTTAGAATTAGGTTAAACGGCCCTTTCAAAATCCTTGCCACCATCATATTGTTCATAAGCTTGTCATAATAAGTTGGGCACAAAGATTTCGTAACATAATGTTGACAATATAAAACACCGGAAGTATATATCAACCGGAAATTTATTTTCGACTCTCAGCAATTCTTTGGATAAATCTACTGCGGTCCTTCCCTGTTGCGTTAACTCTCGAATATTCGTACTCAATGGATTGGTGTTCACGAATTGACACAAATACGCAGACTTGAGACATCCGTTTAATTCTGTCGGCGCTGTTGATTTCGAAATCACGGGAAGTGTTTGTGGAAAGTCGCCCACCAACAGTTTCATTACGAAACCAATGCGACGATTATTGTTGCTCAAATCATTTAATGTTCGATTGAGTGCTTCTTAGAATCGTTTGTGCGCCATCGTGCACTCATCCTTTTCGAATAGTGTTGCAGCGATTCCGGTAGACGGACGAGCTAATGTAATGTTAAATTAAATTACATTTGGGAACTTAGCCTAGAAGGTGTTCGTTCCACTCTGCGCAATTATTTTAGTTGTTTTACAATTTTCAAAAAGAATATAATGAATTAGTCTGAAATTAAGAAATATTTGTTACGATGGTTAAGTAAACTCTCTGCAACGGCTAGCCCATGCCATTCATTATATCTATAAATAATTGAAAGCTCAATCCTTTGACGTAATACAGTCAAATCATTTACTAAATATATTGAGTAAAAAACATTCCATTTCCAACCATAAGAAAGTTCTAGTTTTATGAAAAAAGAAAAAATAATAAAAGCCACCAACATTTGCTTAAAATCATGCCCAAGGGTTACCCGTTTGACCTTTTCTTGGCCCATTTCTTCATACAACCACATGCCTCTACATATCAGATGATCTAAATATTTACTCTGGCCCTGCCAACGAAAAAGAGTTAACAATATCATTTTAACAAAAGGTTCCCCAAAATATAAAAAATAAAGCTGTACCTGCAAGCAGACAACCCTTTACTTTATTTTACGAGCACACGTGCGTTTTGTCGACGACCTCAACAATGTCCCACCCCCCTCCTCCGCCAATCCGAGCAATTCCCCAAGCCCCACAGACCGACGACTCCTCGCGCATTTCTTTTAAAGTTTCCACGCTTGGCAAGTCGTAAATTTAGTTGAAAATGTGTCGTAAAATATATCGAAGTGCGTGTTAGGGGGTATAGCCCAATTTATTATCGATTTTCAAAATGTCAAAATCATCAGAAAACGTTTCCTACGTTCCTTGCCCCCAGAGACTTGAGTTGAGGTAATGCTTAGCCTCGTTTCGCGGCTAATCATTTTGATTACTTTGAATATTCAGTTCAGGCCCATTAGATGGCTATTTGCTTATCAATTGTGTCGCCACCCTTCCGGGTGCCTGTTGCCTAAGTAAGGTGGGGGGGGGGGGGGGGACTCCAACAATTTTCGGCTGGCTTTCAAGTTAACTCAGGCGGAGAATACGTGAAGTTTCGAAGAGGATTTCGTCAAATGAAATCAAATGATTTGCCGTGCAACTGATTTATGTTTAATTTATAGAGCAAACTGCCGGTCTGACCGGCATGCAAATAAATTTCGACAGACCCCCGAAACCGATGAAGACATAAACTCCAAGTCCAGAGAGAGACTCAGCACATTGAGAGAGGGTAAGAGTGAGTGAGCCTGCGCTGAATTGGGAGAGCAAGTTAAAATGTTGACCAAGTTTTAGATTGTGGTAGGCCCAGGGCAACGAGTTCGTGTTTCGTGTCTGACAACGAGCCGAACGAAAACTGGAGCAACAGAAAAACACCGGCTAAACACTGCCAGTATAAGAGTTAAACATAAAGCAAGAGATTTCAAGAGAGCGCTAGCAATTTTGGCCTAAAATTTATGCCAAAAAGGGGAAACGTTAGAATTTGAACTTTGAATAGAATCTGTTCTTACAGATGTAAGAACTTAGCTAATTAGCCAGGTGAACCTTATCTGTACATCAGCAACCTTTACCTAATGTTCACACTGTAGCAATCACACTTCAGTGTTGAGGAGTTTCTGGATAAATTTAAGACCACAGGAAAGCTACGGTTATATCGAAATCTTTGTTTAAAAATCCATTTATCGATCAATTGATATTCCCACATGGTATATATTTTGGTCATATTTTTGATCAAGCTCCAGGCTCTATCGATGTGTAATTTGGAAAATTGAAAGGTTTTATATTAGAGTTGTTGCACAGAAATCCAAATGCAAGTTCGGCAATAAAGCGAATGACCGATAAGCACAAAACTCATCCCGTCTTCCTAAGATCTGTATAGAAAACAAGTTTATACTTTTTTGGATTGAACTGTATTAGCTGTTTAAAGATCGCAGTAAAGTACACCTTAAAAGTCTGAATTAAACTGATTAGTGAAAAGAAAGAGTTTTTCTTATCGAAATATCGATATTTTTACTACAAAATATACTACACCTTTAATATCGAAACAAATACCGATATCCGTATCCGTAGACAGGCTCATATGATCACCAAAATGAAGAACTATGCAAGCTGTCCCTAGAAATCAGAGTTGTCAATATCGAATCGATTGAAGCCCTGTTTTTCTTAAGAAAACAATTTTTTGATTTTTATTTTAATGTTTTATTATATTTTTACCAAGACATACGGCCCTGTTTCGAATTCCGAGTCGGTTTTCGTGTAAACGTTTGCACTAAGAGTTTAAACTTGTTAAACTTGTTTAAACAATGTTAAATGGAAGGTGGCAAGCAAGAAAATCGGCATTGCTTAAGCAGCTGAAACCGATTGCTCAATGCCAAGAAGATTCAATTCGTCAAAAAGAAAGGACTCGATCTAGTAGCCACAGACATTCTGCTTATTTTTCATATAAAATTGTGAACTTTATATAAGAACAAGAAAGAAAGTCGGTCAAGCCCGACTATAATATACTCTGTACCTGAGAAGTGCTGCCCATCACCATTGCAACCGGTGATGCCCATAATTGTTTGTTTTCCATATAACTCGACTATTGTTCATCCGATATTTGCCATTCTTTTGGCAAAATGATCCTTATAAATAATCCTGATTACTAAATATGTCCAGAAGGAACGAACCTTCTATTTTTAAAACTGTGGGATATATGATGTTTTTTCCAATTTGCGGGGCCAGGAGGGGGCGAGGCAAAAATTGAAAATGAACTTGATCTGCCTGCAAGTATAAGAATATTTTGTCCCATACATGACTATTCTCTATCTCTTACCATCTCTGACATCTGTTTGCTCATACGGACAGACAGACAGACGGACACTTTTGCACGAACTTAATATACTCTGTGTTCCTCTAGAACAGATTTTACAAAGATCGAAACGCTTTCATTGCATCGAGTTCAATTAACTCAAAAACTTAATTTAATATTCAAGGCAGTCCTAGGCTTTGTCTTAGAATAAAAACATGGATTGTTGTCTTACTCGAATGTCTCCATCATTCGAATGAACACAAGGATTAGTTGATCGTGTATCTAGTGCGGTTGTCGCCTCACCTTCCTCAAGCTGAAAGTGCCTAGCTTTTGTTCAATCTTATTGATAATAAATTTTGAAGTTCAAACCCAATTTGAATAGGTCTAGTCTATAATTATCCACAATAAAAGATGTTAAAAATTAAATATATTTTTTTTAAGTTTCCACTTTATTTTTTTCAGACTTGTCTGACTGTTGTCTGTTGTCAACTTGACAACCACAACTTTATTTTATCAAAATATAAATAGTTTAAACGATGAGTAACATAAAACTTTAAAATTTCTTATAAATTTGATCTAAGAATATCCACAACTGGTCCCACAGCGAGACTGGTGGAGGATTGCAAGTCATCTTCAAGACTGCTAATGCAATAACAAATAAAATTAAGACGATGAAAATTATGATGTAAGTCAACGTTGAGCACATCCTCCTCCAAGGTTCGGGCTGAATGATGGCATAAGGTCCAGGTTCACGAGGTTCACGAGGTTCCAGCTCAGCAATCCGATTTCCGACAAGTTCATCCATGAATTGGGAATGCCTGATGAGCCTGGTGATCCTCCAATTCATATTCGCCGAGGGACCCTGCTCGGAGAGATCAAGACGAGCCAGTTGATTGAAATTGATGATAACCCGATAATCCACTTGGGGCTGGGGTTGAATTTGTGCTCTTTGTGGTGGTGGCAGTGGTTCACTGCTAAGCTGAACATTAAATAAAATAGGAGAACTACGTTGCGTTAAGTCAGAGTCTTGGGATGATCCTTCGGTTGAGTATGATTCTGAAGAATCCACAGCTTCCAGGCGAGGACTGATGGCAGCCGTATATCTTTGAATTCGACGGGCTTTCATAAATTCCTCTAACTCGAGTCGCTTTTGAACACTATCAAAGGTTGGTTCGGCAGCGACTTCAGTTCTCCTCACTAAGTTTGGCTTTTTCATGCGTATGCATTTTCTGAGCTGTATTTGTTGTTTACAGTTTCTAGTAAGCTGCACCAGCCCTACCGTACAGTCTCGTGCGTAGATGGGTCTTATGTTTGGGTTGAAATTGGACTTGTCATCACTGGACGAATTTCTACGTCGTGGGTCGGCTGGCTCTAAAAAGGGTTTGCAGGTCTCAGCAGAATTAGATGACGGCCACTTTTTTTGATGTCTTGAGCGGTTGTTTTGTTTAATTTGTGCTTTAGCATTTTTATATTTCCCAACTTTAGATTCCCTGTCCTGCTCTTGCTCTACATAACGAGAGATGGGTCCAACATTCTTGCCTTGATATTGGACCAAAGAGATACCCGACGACGAAGATGAGTCACTACACAAATTGGATTGTAAGGCTACAAATCTGGGATACTTTTCCTTTCCTAATTTTACGACGCTTTCCCTTTCCAATCTTCTCCGTTCCTGCAAACTTAGACTTGATTCACTTCTTTTTGGTCGATTTGCCGTTTTTAAAGTCAGCTCTTGAGCTGGTCCCTTTTTTGTCCTATTGACCTTCACTTTGTTGGTTTTGTTCATTCGTGGAGTCGTCTGCCTGGGTGAATTCATTTTTTCTTGAACTTGTTGATAGTTCAACTCCTTAAAGTGGCCACTCCCCACAAGTTTTTCTAGTGTCGAACCTTTAGATGTATCGGAGCTGCTAGCAGCGCGACTTCCAGAGCATCTTTCAGGGGATATCAAACGTTCCATTACACCAGTCGCTAAGCTGGTACCACTTTGAATTTCAAGAACCTCAAATAAGTCGTTGGCTTTGACACGTTCAAAAGGCGCTTCTACTCGTCTCTTTGCCTTTAAATCTTGACTCTTGAATGTGGGACTGAAAAAGTTCTTCACATTCATGCCCATTTCCTTAATGTATTTGTTTTCGACACCAATAGATTCGTTACGGTTTGTCATCCAAGTGGTTTGCGCTTGTTCGCACACATTATAGCCCTGAGTCATGCGTCGCCTTTGACTTAACTCGATAAGGGAAGACTTGCGACCAAGACCATAATTGATTTTGCACTTGGGTCCATTGGGATGGCGACGCAGTTTGACCTCCTCATCCGCTATGCGATGGTCTGGGCAGATGTTTCGGCTCTGTATGAGAAAAGGATGTGGAATTTGTTAAGAAAAAAGTTATTTTTTACTTACTAAAGGCATTTTGAATACTCGTGGAATGTTTTAGAAGTGGGAATATGTCGAGCAATTCTGGATAAATGAGAATTCTGTGAAATAGTCAGACGAAACTGGCTGCTAGGCCTGCTATTTAGAAAAGTTTCATAGGGGTGACTAAAATTAGAAATATTTGTCCTTGCAATGTGAGGCGGTTTTGTCATTTTCAGTAGCAGCTTGTAGATTAAGTACTGAGGAGCGAGTATACAGAACTAAGTAACGAGTATTGAATATAGAGTATCGAGCATTACTCAATGCTTTGAGCTCAGTTGAGTACTGAAAACCGAATACTGAATATCAAGACTGATTACCAAATATTTAGTATCGAGTTCTGATCATCGATTTTCGAATATTGAGTACTAGGTATCGAATACTGAGAACGGAGCATTGAATACTAAGTATCAATTCAAATTATTAAGCTGTGAATATCTAATTTAAAGCATCAAAAATGAGTTTCGACTACTGAGTATCGAGTTCTATTTATCGAGAACGGAGAATCGAATGCTGAGTATCGAGTCCTGAGCATAGAATACTGAGCATCGAGTACAGAATATTGAGTAACTCTGTAATACTAAGTAAGTAGACTGAGGATATAGTACTGAGTATCGAATACACTGATATTCGACGGAAAGGCAAGTTTAGGGTGTACAATCAAACTTCAATTCAAAAAAAAAAACAAGTAAGGGAGCTGTAGTCGAGTGCCCCGACTACAAAATACTCTGTTCCCTTGACTTCTTGTGTTTTCATACACATATACACACACTCACACATACACACACACTCTAACATACGCACACATGCACGCGCAAACGCGGTAACTGACAATGCAAGGCTCCCCCTCTCTCCCACAAGCAAAATTGATTCGTATATAGCTGTGGTGTTTTTTGTCCAATCTTATGAAATTTTCAGAAAAGATGGATATTGGGCCTTACTTGATATATATAAAGTTTGGAAGGTCTATCTTAAAAATTGTGGCTCTGACAGGTTTCAGGTTTTCCAAATCTGAAACAAACTCGATTTGCATTGGGTATACACCTACCTACGTTCAAAAATTTGTGGCTCTAGCTCTTATAGTCTCTGAGATCGACGCGTTCATACGGACAGACGGACAGGGCTAAATCGACTCGGCTGTTGATGATGACTAAGAATATATATACTTTATAGGGTCGCAAATGCTGCCTTTTACCTGTTACATACTTTTGCACAACTTCGAGATCCCCTATTTCCCATTTTCAATGGGAACATGGTATAAAAAGGTATCGAAGCAATTGAACATCGCTGGAAAAGTGTATCGACCTAATAGGATCCTATGTTGAAAAATAAAAAAAAAATAGAGGAAAGTTAACTTCGGCTCGTCCGAAGTTTTGTATACCCTTGCAGCTTCCATTGAAAACAAAAAAGTTTTTTCACTAGAACTCCTTTTTTGACCGATCTTTTATACTGTAGCTATATGCTATAGTCATCCGATTTTGCTAAAACTTTCTAGAAATGTGTTAAAGTATATAAAATAAGAATATGCCAATGATAAGGACGTTTTCATTAAAAACAAAAAAGTTTTTCTCACTAGAACTATAGTCATAAAATCCGGCCGGTTCCGACAAATGTACAGCCTATTTGTGCCACAAGACTTCGTGCAAAGTTTGGTGAGGATAGCTTTAAAACTGACGGAGGAGATAGCATAGAAACAGACAGACGGACGGACGGACAGACGGACAAGGCTAAATCAACTCAGCTCGACATGCTGATCAAGAATATATATACTTTTTTTGGTCGGAGATGCTTCCTTCTAGGCGTTACAAACATCCGAACAATTTTATAATACCCTCTGCAAGGGTATAAAAATGATAAATTTTTGTGTTATAGTAGTAAGGTTGGCTATTTCTGGGACTGCCCTCGTTTGAAGAAATTTTTACAGCGCTTTGTGGAACATGCGGTATTTCGAAATATTTTCAATATTTAATATAGTTTTCCTATAAAAAAAATCTCAAGAATGACCTTTTTTGGCCTTCTAGGTGTATATCTCCACTTAATAGGTATTTGCAAACGGGTTGTTGGTATTAGAGCTTGAAACTCACTGATTAGATGAAGGCCACTGAGTATCCAAAGCTGCGCATATGTACAAAATCTTTGTTGATTTCATTGATTATTGAATTATAATAAACAATTTCTTCATTCGGTAATGATTTACAAGGTGCGAAGGCCTTTAAACCGGGTTCGAACCGAAATTACTTGAACCTGAAATTCCAACTTCTCTAAGAACCCAACCTTAAATCGAATCAAGTGTCCAAAAATAGCTTAGCTAAAGTTTTATAAATGTTAATAAAAAATTTCGTCTTTCTAAAATCTGTCATACTGCCAAAAGATTCTGAAATACCTGGTCGATATTGCGCTACAAAGACTCAGAGTCTGCACAAAAGTATTCTTAAAGTCTTCCATTGGCCCCTGGCCCCTGGAGTCAAACATTCTTATTCCAAATTTTATGGTATTGATGTTTATAAAAATTGTTTCTGTTGTTAAGAAGGTTTCAGAAAAAGTGTGGTTAACTTTCTTCTAAACTGTTTGATATGGAGATATGGATGGTACTTCCTACGCCACATGTCATCCCAGTAGGATGATTTCTGTATAGAAGTTATATTAAGAACTAACTTTCAGACCATTTATCTTTAGTCAGGCAGAAGCAAATCGGGCTTAAAACTTAAATATAAATAAGGGACACACTGGGTTTAAAAATATCGATGTCATGAATCAAGACCAAGGCAATTCAAAGCTTTAAAATTCTTTCAATACCTCGATCTACATTGTTGAAATCAGTTCCATCTTGCGCCTTCACTTGTTTAAATTTTAGCGTACATTTAATACTCAGCATCTTAAGCCAAATTACTTTTGTTGAACAGACGAAACCTATTTCCAATTTCCAATAATACTAGCTACAGATTTTAGGGCCAAACATGATTACTCAAGTTGAAATTTGGTCAAATGCCAAGACATTCAAATATTGATTAGCTTTTGTTCCACTGGGAGATGACTGATAAATTTATTTATTGTTTATTACACACTTTCTATTAATTTTGCTCCATTTATTTTTCATATCATTTCGAAAACAACTAAGTAATTTCTTCTTTTGCTTGTCGCAGTACCTATCTATCCCCTTTGTCAGTGAGCTTCCCCTCCAGCATCAATTTCAAATAAAATACCATGGAGCGGCTGTCAGAGGGGGATGGCGAGTGCGGAATATCAATAGCGCAAAATTCAATTGCAAATAGTGAAACACATTGTTCTCTTGTCTCACTATTTCGTTGACAATTTTTTAGCAGTTTTTTTTTTTTTGTTCGAGAGAAAGACAGTGTCAGTGCGTTGGCGGCCGGGGGGAGTGAAAACGCGGGCGGGAGTGCAGCATGGGGACCGTGGGAATTTATTGAAAATGCTTCGATTTATGTTTAGTGCGATATTTGCATTTTGGCTGACGAACTAAATGGCGACAAATGCTATTGAAATATGGGAAATGGTGGAAAACCTTGAGCTAAATGTTTATTTCGACAATCAGTGAAAATTAGAACTGGGATTGGTGTAGGAATAAACAGCAATTACAATCATTGTTTTTACATCTTTGCAAATGGATTTTAGGCAGTTGAATGCTTTAAACAAAACTCGTTGAGGCAAAATATCGCATATAACGCCATCCGTGTGAAAGAAAAGGAGCTGCGCAAATGTGGCCAAATGGAAAGTGTCGAGTGTGGAACAGTTCCAACTAACGAATAGTCTTTAATCTTCTTAAGTGCCGTGACGATATTGTTGTCTCAGCTGTTGTTGTCCTTTTACTTTGCCACACTCTGGTCGCTATCGGGCACAGCTGCGGCTTCACTTTTCGACTGTCAGCGGAGTCGGCAGCAATATGGTTTACGGCCCACACGAATGTAAGCGCCGCGTTGAGAATGGTTGGTAATAAACCAAACGAAGAAGTAAACAAGCCAACAAAACTGAAACTTCGCTCTGGAACTGCCATGGCTAAGCTTGGTAGGTAATCTTTGGCAGGATTTACGAATTTTGCAGTAAGAATTGTATCGTACTTTTTTTGGAGCACTCAATCAATTCGATTCTTGTACTCAATTCTTGATAGGTTTTTTTTGGTTCATTCTTTTTTGGAGTTTTTTATCTTAGTCTAACGTTGAATATCCTCGAATGGGCATTGTGGGTAAGATATTTGGCTTCTTGATTTGGGAAAAACTAAATTTTAAAATTTTTTTTAACACACACCGCGACGACCACAAGGCGACCTTGAAGTCCCCTGATCGTTAATCAACACGAAACCAGATTGATTACGTTGTCATAGACGGACGGCACTCATCGAGTGTTCTAGATGTACTTGCGCTCCGAGGAGCTAATATTGACTCGGATAACTACCTTGTTGCAGCCAAAGCTGAAAGCTGAACGTTGAGCAGCAGCAATCACAACGGACATCCGAAGCCTACTCAGCAAAACTCACCCAGCTGCTCAGGGAAACCCCACCTGGCCCTCCTGGTGTAGACGAACAGTGGAAGCATATTTCACACTCTATGAGTACAGCAGCCAAGGAGATTCTCGGATTTGCCGAAAACTCCCTAAAACAGTCATGGTACGATGATGAGTGCCGCCACGCTACTGCAGAGAAAGACATTGCGTACAGGAGAACTCTGCAGTCTGGAGCAACGTGGGCTGTCAAGGAGCGATACCGGGAGAAAAGTAGAGAGTAGAAGCGCATTTTCAAAAGGAAGAAAAATGAGCAGGAAAGGCGCATGTGGGAGGAAGTCGAAGTGCTGCTCGGAAGGAGAGAGACTCAAAAATTCTACCAAAAGAATAGGCAACTATCCGAAGGTTCTAAGCCCAGAGTAACACTATTAAAGGACGAGCACGAAAATCTGGTCAGAGATCCGCAAGTGGCACTAGACCAGTGGTGTCCAAACTCACACAATGAAAGCGTTGCGCTTGTGTGCGAAGCAGCGAAACACGAAGGCAATGTGACGTTTTACTGCTTTACTGTGAAAAAATAATATGCGTGCGATTCAAAAATAAAACAAATTAAATCGACGCGCAGCATATTTGTATTGTATCACTAAATGCGCGACATTGTCTGGCCAGGCCTAAAGCAACTGTATAAGATGCTAAGTTTAGCGAAGTTTTATCAATTTTTTCTTTTTTCAGCTATAAACATTAAAAAATGTCTTGCCTGCATCTCTAAAATTTTTAAATCTCTCTCCCTCCCCTTTATTTCATTATAACCCCCGTGGCAAAGTTGGTAGTGCTTTTAATAGCATCAAAGGTAAAGCGACATGCAACGTAATGGCACAATAAGCATTGAGCGTTACCATCCATATTCTCAATGAAAAATACTTTAATTTCCCAATTGAGATCAAACAATTTTTTCGGTGTAGTGTAAAAATCAAGCGCTTTATGGTCTTTCCTCATTGAATGCGGCATAGCCAATGACTGCGCGTTTGACTTTTGAGCTTCAGCCGAACAGATGAGTCGTGAAAACAAATGCAGCCGAACACGCGCATCGTACGAAAACAAGCTGCCGAGCGTTCAATTTATAGAATACACATATTCTCTCTCTCTATATATGTCTCCGCTGCGACGCCGGCAGAATTTGGCTTGCCAACCACGCGTGGCTGCCTTTTCAAATTTTGGACATCGCTGCACTAGACAAATGGAGAAACTATTTCTCTAACCTGCTGGGAGGTGATGCCGAACACAATGCAGCCTCTGGGGAAGTAGCGACACCACCTATCGATAACATGAAGTCTTGTTAGCCATAAAAAGGCTAAAAAAAAACAAATCTGCTGGCGCTGATGAGCTGCCCGCTGAATTGTTCAAGGCTGGCGGTGAGGAGCTGGTAAGGTGCATGCACCAACTCCTATGCCGAATATGGTCCGAAGAAAGCATGCCCGAAGATTGGAATCTAAGCGTACTCTGTCCAATATTTAAAAAAGAAGACCCTACGGTTTGCGCCAATTACCGCGGGATCAGTCTTCTTCCCATTGCAAATAAGGTTCAATCATGTGAACGTCTAAAGCCGAAAATGAGGGAACTGATTAAACCTTATCAGTGTGGATTTAGACCTGGCAAATCCACCACGGACCAGATATTCACACTGCGACACATCCTGAAGAAGACCCAAGAGAGAAAGATCGACACCCACCACCTTTTTGTTGACTATAAAGCCGCCTTTGACACGCCGATAAGGTCAAAGTTCTTTGAAGCCCTGTCTACCTTTGGTATTCCAGCAAAGTACGTCCGACTTTGCATGATGACGTTGAGAAGCACACAAAGCTCCGTCAAAATAGGAAAAGACCGCTTCGAGCCTTTCGATACCAAAAGAGGATTTAGGCAGGGTGATACCTTATCGAGCTACTTTCGCTTGGACAATTTGTTGCAATGGGAGACTACAACGTCAAGGTTGTTAAGGAATTTGTCTACCTCGGGACGACGATAACCAGCGACAACAACACCAGTCTGGAAATCCGAAGAAGAATTACTCTTGCAAACCGATGTAACTACGGACTTAATAAGGAGTTCAAGAGCAGAGACCTCTCTCGGAAAACGAAAACTGCGCTATACAAGACGCTTATCATCCCAGTCCTGCTATACGGCGCAGAAGCATGGACAATGACAAAAGAGGATGAAGTGGCAATTGGCGTGTTCGAGTGAAAAGTTCTTCGGAGGATTTATGGACCTCTAAACGTTGGCGGTGAATTTCGCATCCGAATGAATCCGAACTGTTTGAGCTCTATGGGGATAAATAATATAACAGCGACTGCGCTGGATAGGACATGTTACCCGTATGGATGATAACGCTCAAGCAAAACGGGCGTACAGTCGGCATGCGAACGAGTTGGGAGGCATTCCCCCGCAGGGTCGACCGAAGCGGAGATGGCGCGACCAGGTGCAGAGAGATATTGCGAAGCTGGGAGTGTCCTCCTGGTGGAATGTCGCTCGGGACAGAGGCGAGTGGCGGGCATTAACGGTTGTGATGGCCAAAGAAGAAAAAAAAAAGAAGTTCCTGATATTCAGTACTCTATACTCAGTGTATTCGATACTCAGTACAATATCTTCATTCCACTTACTTAGTATTTGGTACTCAGTACTCAATATTCTGAACTCGATACTCAGCATTCGATTCTCCGTTCTCGATACATAGTACTCGATACTCAGTAAATAACACTCTGTTTTGATGCTTTAAATTGGGTGTTCACAACTTAAAAATTTTAATTGATACTCAGTATTCAATGCTCAGTTATCAGTACTCGATACTTTATACTCAATATTCGAAAATCGATGATCAGAACTCGATACTTAATATTTGGTAATCAGTCTTGATACTTAGTATTCGGTTTTCAGTACTCAACCGAGCTCGAAGCATTGAATAATGCTCGATACTCTATATTCAATACTCGTTACTTAGTTCTGTATACTCGCTCCTCAGTACTTAATCTACAAGCTGCTACGGCAAATGACAAAACCACATCACATTGCAAGGACAAATATTTCTTATTCTAGTCACCCCCATGAAACTTTTCTAAATAGCAGGCCTTGCAGCCAGTTTCGTCTGACTATTTCACAGAATTCTCATTTATCCAGAATTGCTCGACATATTCCCACTTCTAAAACATTCCACGAGTATTCAAAATGCCTTTAGTAAGTAAAAAATAATTTTTTTCTTAACAAATTCCACATCCTTTTCTCATACAGAGCCGAAACAACTGCCCAGACCATCGCATAGCCGATGAGGAAATTAAACTGCGTCGCCATCCCAATGGACCCAAGTGCAAAATCAATTATGGTCTTGGTCGCAAGTCTTCCCTAATCGAGTTGAGTCAAAGTCGTCGCATGACTCAGCGATATAATGTGTGCGAACAAGCGCAAACCACTTGGGTGAGGAACAGTAAGGAATCTATTGGTGTCGAAAACAAATTCATCCAGGAAATGGGCATGAATGTGAAGAACTTTTTCAATCCCACATTCAAGAGTCAAGATTTAAAGGCAAAAAGACGAGTAGAAGCGCCTTTTGAACGTGTCAAAGCCAACGACGTATTTAAGGTTATTGAAATTCAAAGTGGTACTAGCTTAGCGACTGGTGTAATGGAACGTTTGATATCCCCTGAAAGATGCTCTGGAAGTCGCGCTGCTAGCAGCTCCGATACATCTAAAGGTTCGACACTTGAAAAACTTGTGGGGAGTGGCCACTTTAAGGAGTTGAACTATCAACAAGTTCAAGAAAAAATGAATTCACCCAGGCAGACGACTCCACGAATGAATAAAATCAACAAAGCGAAGGACAATAGGACAAAAAAGGGACCAGCTCAAGAGCTGACTTTAAAAACGGCAAATCGACCAAAAAGAAGTGAATCAAGTCTAAGTTTGCAGGAACGGAGAAGATTGGAAAGGGAAAGCGTCGTAAAATTAGGAAAGGAAAAGTATCCCAGATTTGTAACCTTACAATCCAATTTGTGTAGTGACTCATCTTCGTCCTCGGGTATCTCTTTGGTCCAATTTCAAGGCAAGAATTTTGGACCCGTTTCTTGTTATGTAGAGCAAGAGCAGGACAGGGAATCTAAAGCTGAGAAATTAAAAAATGCTAAAGCACAAATTAAACAAAAAAACCGCTCAAGACATCAAAAAAAGTGGCCAACATCTACTTCTGCTGAGACCTGCAAACCCTTTTTAGAGAAAGCCGACCCACGACGTAGAAATTCGTCCAGTGATGACAAGTTCAATTTCAACCCAAACATAAAACCTATCTACGCACGAGACTGTACGGTAGGGCTGGTACAGCTTACTAGAAACTGTAAACAGCAAATACAGCTCAGAAAATGCAAACGCATGAAAAAGCAAAACTTAGTGAGGAGAACTGAAGTCGCTGCCGAACCAACCTTTGATAGTGTTCAAAAGCGACTCGAGTTAGAGGAATTTATGAAAGCCCGTCGAATTCAAAGATATACGGCTGCCATCAGACCTCGCCTGGAAGCTGTGGATTCTCCAGAATCATTCTCAACCGAAGGATCATCCCAAGACTCTGACTTACCGCATCGTAGTTCTCCTATCTTATTGAATGTCCAGCTTAGCAGTGAACCACTGCCACCACCACAAAGAGTACAAATTCAACCCCCGCCCCAAGTGGATTATCGGGTTATCATCAATTTCAATCAACTGGCTCGTCTTGATCTCTCCGAGCAGGGTCCCTCGGCGAATATGAATTGGAGGATCACCAGGCTCATCAGGCATTCCCAATTCATGGATATACTTGTCGGAAATCCGCTTGCTCAGCTGGAACCTCGTGAACCTCGTGAGCCTAGACCTTGTGCCATCATTCAGCCCGAACCTTCGAGAAGGATGTGCTCCACGTTAATTTACATCATCATTTTCATCGTCTGTATTTTATTTTTTTTTGCATTCGCAGTCTTGAAGATGACTTGCAGTCCTCCACCAGTCTCGCTGTGGGATCAATTGTGGATTTTTTTAGATCAAATTTTTAAGAAATTTTAAAGTATTATTTTACTCAATTAGTTAAAACTATTTATATTTTGTTAAAATTAAGTTCTGTGGGTTGTCAAAAAAAAAAAAAGCAAAAAAATCTGAAAAAAATAAAGTGGAAACTTAAAAAAATATTGCAGTTCTTACTGGCTCGAGGTCTTGCTATGCTATTGGCATGACTTTAAACAGAGGCACACAAAACAACAATGGAGGCTTCAGGTTGATCGGACGACAGCATTTCTTGAGGAAAAAATAAGGGAGGTGGGTGAAATTAAAAAAAAAAAAAAAAAACCACACCCCACCCCCGGGGGGAAAAAAAAAAAAAAAAAAAAAAAAAAATCCCCTTTTGTAATGTGGGGGCTTTTTTTTTGTTTGGAGTCAGTGGGCAACAAACGGGGGCGAACTGGACAAAGAAATATGTTTGTACTATATATACAAGGTGGGCCAAAAGAAGTCACCGAGCCAAAAGAAGTCACCCTCTTGGAAGATGCTCTTATTTTTACAAGTAGCCGCCAAACAGCAGTCTCTCCATGCCCGCGACGGCAAAACTGTTTGCGCGCAAGCTGCCTTTGGAATTCCCAAACAGTTTTACTGAAGAGCTTGTATTTTGTACTAGTAGGCATATTCTTCTTGCCAAGCAACGTCCTCCAGGTACAATTGATGGCTTCTTTAGAATCTGCCATTTATTTTTTAAGTGAATATTAGATCTGGCGTTGTGGTTGAAGTGAACTCCAAGATATTTGTAGCTTTTAACTACATTTAGCTCTGCGTCGTTTAATTGCATTTTTCATCTCTTGCTAACCCTCTCCAGTGTTTTTTAAACACTAGGACTTGAGACTTCTCCATATTTATTGTCATGTTCCAGATCCTACAGTAATTACAGTATATAGGTCAAGCTGTGCGCTTTCTTTGTAGACTTCAGTGCTTCATTTGATTCCCTAGACAGAAGATCCCTTTTTTGAAGCTGTACAACCTAGGAATGTCATCAAAAATCATTAAATTCTTGTAAAGCCATTACAAAGACACCCAACAGGCAGTATGGGAGGGCACTAGCTCATCGCATTGATTTACCACCGAAACGGGTTTTCTTTCTCTCCCCTCCATTCGTTTAATTCCTAAACGATCCCACTGATTGTCTCAAAAAAATCTCGATCGTAAACATAAATTTTAAAGGATAAGACAATAAATATGGAGAACCCAGTCATAGTGTTTAAAAAAAGCTAGAAATTGAGTAGAGAAAAAAAAAAAAGCAAAATGGCAATTAAACGGAGCAGATTAGAATTTTTTTAAACTACAACGCTAAATTTAATCTTCATTAAAAACCAGTAAGAAAGTCGGTCAAGCCCGACAATAATATAACCTGTACCAGGGGTTTTTTATTATTTTTTTTTTTTTTTTTTTTTTTTTCTTTTCCATTTCTTTTGCGGATCGATAAAGAGTCCCGATTAATAAATATGTCCAAAAGGAACGAGACTTCTATCTTTAAAGCCGTGGGAGGTATGACGTTTTTTCTAATTTGCGGGGGCGGGAGGGGGCGTGGCAAAAATTAAAAATAAACTTGACCGGCCTGCAAGTATAAGAAGCATATGTCCCATACATGTCAAACCTCTATCTCTTATCATATTCGAGATCTGTTTGTTCATAAGGACATCCGAACGGACAGACGGACGGACAGACGGACGGACGGACAGACGGACATGGCTAGATCGATTCGACTGTTGATGCTGATCAATAATATATATACTTTATAGGGTCAGAGATGTTTCCTTCTGCCTACCACCCGACAATCGAACTCGAGAACGGATCCATTTTCGACATTTTCTAGAAATTTTCTCTTACTTAACCTTCGAGAAAGTGTGTCGTTTGTGGCAGCAAAACGTATGTTCTTGATACACGTTTTAGGATCCGTTTTCGACACTTTCTCGATAGCGAAAACGGGTCAAAAACGGATCGAAAACTGAAACTCTTCCGCTAGAAACCAGCATCTCTATAAAACGGATTTCGAATTTAAGAGTAACTATTGTAATGACTGATGTCTGTTTAAAATCCGCATCTCTAACCAAAAGCAGACTTCGATTTTTAGAAAGGCTTGCGTAATTCTCGAAGGACCGGGAACACTCGAGAAATTGTCGGCTACAGCCCACATACTTTGCTCAAACTTAATATACTCTGTGGACCTTTGGTACAGAGTATAAAAACAGCCGAATTCATGAAGTTACAGCCAAGACTGAAGTTGGTTTTAGGCAGGGATAAAAAAACTGTAAACGGTTTAACCGTTACTGAAAAATAAAATTTTTTTCTGCGAATTTCCATGTTAAGCTTCCATATATACCTTTTCAATTAAAACCCACAGTAAAGAGTCTGATAAACTGCTCTGGTTTAGCACACACAACCACACTCACACACATGAGCAAACTTACATACAAAACGTATTAAAGCCGGTCACTTAATGTGCGAGCTTCTTTCTGCAATCTACCTTTTGCCTTCTGCTTTACTTTTAATTACCAACTCAAATTACACGGCCCACACTCACACACACACACACACTCGTACATTTTGTCTGCTCACGGAACAGCTGTTTGGCTTGTACTTGGCAACGACCAGGACATGGTTACGTTAGCCCAAAAAATCCCCTTTGCCAGTCCGAACCCAACCGCAAAACTAAACTTCAACCGTCTCTCTGAGCATCGTTTGCTGCACATTTCATTACAATGCCATTGTATTCAAATCCTATTATAAAACGTAAAACATGGAAGGAGGAGCGCAGAGGGGGAGAACTGCAGCAGCGGAACTTCATGTTTGCAGCACGTTTCCACTTTCGCACTTGGTAAACATAAGTTGCCCACGCACACACACACTCTCACACACCCACACACCGTCTGCAAAACACTCCATAAAATAATTACCAACACCAATGCAGAAACTGGAGCTGAAGCCTCAGCTTGGGAAGTGGCTGAGAGGGATACAGTCGCGCACTGAAGCTAGGAAAATTGAAAAGAAAAGAGGCAACAACTTCCAGATAATGTGGGCAAAATGAGCTCGGGGCAAAAATTTAATTTGAAACCTACTCATAAGACTAATTTAAATTGAATTGAGCAAAGCTTTACGCAACCCAAACTACCGCCAATTTGAGGTTTCAGAAGGCAAAAAAGTCAAGGATAGCTTGATTTTGTATGTATTTGGTTTTAGGAGCTACGAAGAACAAAGTCGAGCTTCTCTCATCCTTTTGAAAAACTATTTTTCAATAATTTTTTAAACTTGGAATTTATTAGTTTAATAAGCTTGCAAATATTTAGGCGAATTTTGATCCAAATCAGGTTACTTTTTTTTATTTTAAGCGAATAGTTCAGTTCATAGGAATTAGTTTCATTCACTTATATAGTCCGATATCTCATTAGTTCTTTTCTCTCAAATATAATGTTAACTTTGAAAACGTTTCAACTCTTCAACATTTTGTAAATTTCTTAGAAAAAAAGTACATGTCATTCCCCTTGACATTCATTCTGATTAATTGACATGTTTGTCTAAACTTGGATAATGCCATTTGGCCTCAGTCTATTTACATTTGTTACAACAATTACAATTTGCTTACAAATATTCTTTAGTATCACAATTAATTGTTTGGCAAATGCATCTTAAGTGATTGCCAGCTGTCGGCTGGGCTTTCATAAATAATGGCACTGCACATTTCCAACAAGAGAGTGCTTGCTTTTGCCTTTTTGCTTGAAAGATTTTATTTACATTTTATGACTTCTTTATTTAACACTAATTGCTGCCTTTCACACACACTCGCATGCACTCAAGAGATGACCTGTATGTCCAAAGACGATCGAAATAAAATAAGGGAAGCGCAAACAACAAGATGAAGAAATGTAAAGAAATAGCACAAACAATAGTCATAAAATATATGAGAAATTATTTTCGAGATATAGGTGAAGTATAAATGCTCTGCACTGAAATAATTTACTGTAGAATAAACTCGAAATCTGTTAAAAGACACGGATGTTGCCCTTGCAGAGAACTTCATTACAACTGTAATATCTTAAGTTTGGATATGGGCATTTCCGCGGTTAGCGACCTTTTTGGAAAAAAAATTTTCTCACCTTTTCTTTTGCGATTCTTTAACATTTTGTTAGCTCTATGCTTGGTGTAAAAGATGGGGTTCATCGAGTTTAAGATTCATCAATAAACAAGTGGTCGCGACCATTCGGCGGAAATGCCTATATGATAAACAAAACGGGTTTACTGTAGACTTAGAACTACCTATACTTTTTTTCCCCCGCTACAATATGAAGAATCTTATGTGAAGCCTTAAAAGATTGGCTTATTCTAAAGTGGACCTTCTTCAAAACAGCGTGGGTCCGGTTCGGGTTCAGTTTCGGAAGGTCATAGACTCAGAAGTTTCGGTCAATGACCCGGTTCCCGAGATCCAAAAGTTCCGAACCGAAATATTTTGCCGTGACTGACGAATCTTTAAGTCGCGAAAAGGATCAAGGATAATCCAACATAATGCAAAGAAACCACCATTATCGATTGTAACTAAATAAGAAGAAGTGAGGGTGCGTTAAATTTTGAACCGAACAGGCGGTGCAGAAACGGCGCTGCAGTACTTATTTTCGAGTGGTTTGCATCCCTGAAAACTCTTAGAATCTTCATTTCAATTTTATGAATTTCGTTTTATATTAAGGAAAGCGCTTGCTGCTAATTTAAAGATTTACTTCCACGTTAATCTTATCATTACAAAGTAAAAATGTAATAAGTTCCAGCTAAGTACTATAGAGAATACGCATAGCTGACAGCTGGCAAGCAAAAATGATGGTGAGAAATGACTTCTGCATGCCAACATAACTAATACAAATCACTCACACCTCTCTAAATACCTAAGGGCCCCAGGGCCAAGACATTTACTCTCCCTCCCCCCCCCAAAAAAGTTAAGCCAAAATCTCTCACAACTCATCAAGGCAGACAAGAAGAAATATAAACTGAACACACACACACACACTCACATGCACATATAATATCAAAAAGTTTTCCTTCTTTTGGCTTATTTTTATGCCTTTCCTTAGCATATGCTTGTTTATGGCTGCCTGTTTCTTCTCATTCTCGTGTAAAGTTTATTTTTGTTACTTATTATTATTATTCTTTTGCCTTGTGTGTGTGTTTGTGTGTGTGTACTTATTTCTCGTAATTAATTTCGTGCTTGGAAACATCTGCAGTCGGATTTTTACTGCATCCCAAATGACGCATACGCCCCATGGACTGCAGACTTGATGGCTTCGCTGATATTTCGCGGTCCTTCCTTGTCTGCACTGCACTGGCAAGCAAAATGCCAATTTGCTTAAGAAAATTTAATGCTGTAAACAAATATTTGCCAGCCAGACAAGCCAAACGGAGACGGGCACACAATTGACACAACAAATTCTTGAAAATTTCATAGGCAAAAACACGAACTGCTGGCTGCACACGACGCGTCGTAAGTGCAATGCACAGCGCGGCTGGCAGGAAGGAAGTTTAAGTTTGGAATACCACAAACAGAGGAAAACCAAGTTCCACATGAGCTGTTTGTTAGTAGTGAGAGGATGTTGGGTTTAGGTACTCTGCTCTCAGTGAGATGGGCGACATGGAATCGCTTAGATTTTGAATGAAATAACAAGATTAGAGGAATCAAATTTAGGTGCAGCTTGCCTGGTGAGTGCAAAACGGAAGTGAGATCGGACAAGACCTGAAGCAAAAATTTATTTTCTTCTAAAAAATATTTTATTTTAGCTATATAGACTTCAAAAGACTTCAATTCGCTGAAAAGTCTCACGATAAGGAAAATGGTTGACTTGAGGAAAATCTGATAGCCAGCTCTCAGAGGTTTGAAAGATTTTTAGCTCTAAAGCAGCGATGTTCCTCCGGTAAGCCGAGCGCATGCCGAAGTCGGGCATATGAGCGTAAGCAGAGCTCTCTTTGCCTTCATTCGCTGCCCAGCCGTCTTTGAGGGCAGTTCAAAGCTGTCGCTTTAATAACGCACACCAATACACTCTCACTTTTTGGCCTCGCTCTTCTTGAACATCGCTGCTCTAAAGATTTGCGTCCAATTCCTAATTTTGAGATGAACTTAAATTGTTTAAAAAGATATATCGGACTTGTCTAGGATTCTTCTATTTACGAATTTAGTCCAATAGAGCATTAAGATCTTTTAGCTGATACTAGCTAGTACTAATAATTTTCCTATCCACCGGTGGTTAACCCTTTCGCTAGCCAAAAACACCTTACTGTCCCATTTCTTTCTCCACCAGTGGTGAGCTTATTCGATAGCTACGAGCAAAAGCCTTGGATTATATTACTACTCCACTTAGCTCCTTACAAAACTTTGAGGTCAAATTAGAGGTTAAAAAGTGAATAGTTCTGGATTCTCGTCTCACTTAAAGGCTCAAAAAAGTCTCTAACTACCAAACCATCGTTATCTAGAGAAATTTCATCCGCCTTTTGCTACCCTGCAGTATGGGAGGTGGCGATAGGTACTTACACTACTTACATAGACTACTTTCTAGTGGCAATCGCTACCTTATCGTTTTACAAGAACTGCAGTAATTACCTACGGTTGGGTACCGAAAGAAGTACTCTTTTGCTAAAGCAGCATCCGTAACAAAGTAAACGGAGTTCACAGATTTACAGTTACAGCTTACAGTTTTCGGTACTTAACTACTCCTCTACTTACATGTAAAGCGAAGAGGTGACGATTGGTTACCCTCTAGGCCCAGCAAAATGTAAGTACTGAAATGAATTGCTGGTGGGTTGAGCTGCGTGTACTTCTGGTTACTATTGTGTCGTTCCCTAAGTAATTTCGTTTTTGATACGCTTATATTAGTGTGACCTGTATGCTTGTAACACTTGTTCATCCTAAAAGTAGGAAATCATAAATTGGTGGGACATTGATGAACACGTTTTGATCTCGATTTTTCCAGCATACTTTTAGGCAGAAGCTTGAAAATCACTCACTCTCTGCTCAAACAAAATAGAATATAGTTTAAAAAAAATAAAAATCTTCGCTTTATTAGCAAACTAAACATCAGAAATATTGTTTAAAGAAACTAAAAAATACGCTTTTATAGCATATCGAACTAATAATCAGAAAAAACCTTTTAATTTATATTTTATTCATCTGTTGTAAAATGTATACCAACTCATACCCTTGTTCCACTGGCACATTCTGTAGGTCATTCACTGGATGAGCTAAATGACCTCATTCCTTCTGTGTATTTCCCCACAAGAGATGAATGTCCATTCGGCAGATCATCCGCAGCGAATGATCAAATCACTATTACTACATTTGACATTCGCACGGGCCCTTCCAGCTTTTTTCCGCTAAAAGGCTAGATTTTCCATCGATAAGTCGAAGTGTTATTCATAGAACAGCTGATTGTGATTAGTCGAGGTAGGCGCCAAAATTTTAATTCTTATCTAAAAAATAATAAAATGCAATAATATTTATTTCTCAAATGAATAAATCCCGAAGACTGGCCATTACCTGTAAGGACATCCACGAGAAATCAAAAGAACTCGCATCAGTATGAGAAATTTGCAGCCACATTTAATGATGCCTGGCTCGAGATGGAGTGGAAGGATGTACGGACATAGATAGACAATGTGACCCTTCAACACAAATATGTAAGCAATAAACTATTTTATAAGCGAAAATAATCAAACTTCCTTTATTATTTAGGGTCGAGCTAAAAGCAAAGCGAGTGTCTGCAGCAGCCCCATTTAAATTGCCCCACTTTGACAGGGTAAACGTTCACCGCGTTTTGGGTAACGTCCAGTCGGTCAACTTCTGCAAAGTGAAGATGAAAATCACCGGTATAATAGGTTAAATAACAACAAAGCACTTTGCATAACAAAAAATCTAATTATTGCAGATAGTTTATTAAGTACGAAACAAGTGAGCTCGACTTGGTAGATTGGGATGGATTTTTGGCTGCCTCAAGCCTGTCGCTAATTGCAGCGACTGGTGATGATTTGCCATGATTCTTAGGAGGCCCAAAATCATCTGCTAGCACAGCGACAGGAAAGCGGCCATGGCAAGCTCGCTGAGTGTTCAGGCACATCTCGTTCCCCAAATCGCTTTAACAATGAATGCAATACTTTAATTAAAACAAATTCAATTCATTAGATTAATATGTAAGTACAAATTGACACCAGGTGACCTACACACAAAAAAATCTGTGGGTAAATTTAACCTATATCGTAGGTTAGAAATGCGCCAACCCATAAAGTCGGTTAAATTAACCAATTTTTACATTAACTATCACGTAAACCTTTACGTAAGGAGAACAGTTGCTATATACGATGATCGTTAGAAGCGCCCGAATGTTTTGTGTTTAATGTCAATTTTCGCAGTAATTTACCAGAAAGAATTAGTTTCGAAAATGTAGGAAAAATACTGTAAAGTAGTAGGAATACTATTTGCTGTCAAGTTACCATACAAATAGTATGAGAACATTTTTTACTGTAAAAGTACCAAAAAATAGTAATGAAACTATTTTAGTTACCTTTCTATGTGTCTGTTTTAGAACCTTCTTGAAAATCAATGAGAAAACATTTTAGCAGCCTCCAGGTCAATAAGTTATGTTTGTTCATAACTTTTAAGACAAGACACACATCTTCTGCAAGTCGGCAGAGGCCATTCCCTGCCAACAATGCTTTGACTGTTTGGGAATTCCAAGACAACACAAGAGCAAAAACCAACACGTGCGGCAGCAACCAAATTTTTACTATTCTTACTGTCACACTTTACTATTATTACTGTAATAATACCGAAAAATTAGTAAGATGACCAATTTGTACAGTACTGTAACTGAAATGCTTAAAAAGAAAGACTTTGGCCACGTCAGATCAAGTAACGTTAGAGTTACCATTTCTATGGTAAATTTACTGAAACAACTGTAACTTTTTACAATAACAAAATATGTGTAAAAAAATTTGTAGCTGTAACTACTATAATAACAGTTGTTAATTGTATCACCAACATAAGAGCAAACATAAATACGTGAAACTTACAATATCTTCGGTAGATCTCACTGTTAATAGGGTTAACAAGCAACAGCCAAACACATGCATTAGAAAATTGGAAAAAATTTCTGTTAGCGTTGTTAATTCTACCCACCAGATTTTTTGTGTGTACGCTTTCTATTCTTCTGTAGGTACTCCGTAATCAACTCATCCAATTGGTCCTCTTATTCTAGCAGTCGGCTTATTTTTGTCACAAATCAGCAGCAAAGCAGTTAATTCCAAGTCAATCAAATATTTAAAGCCCAATTAAACATGCAATTGCAAGAGAAAATATCCAAACAGCTGATCTTTGTGTACTTTAGTTTCAATTTGGCCATTCGCGATGAAAATGAAAAATCACTTTTTGAGAATGGACTCGAGAATGTGCCAGTGGAACAAGGGTATTAGTATGTTTCAATAACACTAGGCAACAAGGTCCAGTATCTTGAATGGTTGGTAGTGATTCTAGATGATTATCGTGTGCTAAGCAAGACTGCGGTTTCAGAAATTGTCCATCACGTCGTGATTTTTAATACTTTGAGGTTAAAGTTGCTAAAAGTGCCTGTTTTGACCCTTTTTAGGAGCGTTTTTTGGAGAATCAATTCTATTGTTTGGACTCTCTTTGATACAATCGGAAAGTACCACTTCTTAGCTTTGTAATAAACCATCTCAATGGAGATATACCTCTTTTAGCACTTGCGTTAGAATCCAAAAATATTCTTTTTATTGCTGGTGCCCCTAAGTATGCAATGGGTGGTAGAGACTCTAATATGTTTTCGTTTCTAAAAACAGTAAAGAAGGCTGGTCATTTGTTATGAACCAGCAACAAAATTCTAAAACAAATACGTGCCAATATTGAGGACATTTCCATCAAAAAACAAGAAAGAAAGTCGGTCAAGCCCGACCATAACATATTTTGTACCTGTGAAGTGCTGCCCTGTTCATCCGATCTTTACCATTTGGCGGATCGATAACGAATCCTGATTACTAAATATGTCCAGAAGGAACGAACCTTCTATCTATAAAACTGTGGGAGATACGACGTTTTTTCCAATTTCATTTCATATTCATGTCAAACCTCTATCTCTTACCATCTCTGAGATCTGTTTGTTCATACGGACAGACAGACAGACGGACGGACAGACGGACATGGCTAAATCGACTCGTCTGTTGATGCTGATCTAGAATATATATATTTTATAGGGTCGGAGAGACTCTTCTACCTGTTGCGCACTTTTACACAAACTTAATATACTCTGCGTACCTCTGGTACAGAGAAAAGTTTTTCTAACTAAGAATACTTTTCAGACTCTACTATACCTTACGTGGTCGGAGATGCTTCCTTCAATGCGTTACAAACATCCGCACAATTTGATAATACCCTCTGCAAGGGTATAATAGTGGTTTGCGCTGCTGCAGTCAGTCAGAAAAGATGATCAGGTCGAAAGTAAAAAAGATGAGGTGGAGGGTTACGAAAATATATAGAACTTGAAGTGATTTTTTCAGACGAAGAATACTTAGAAGAAAACTAAGTTTAACTATTTATGTCATAAGTAGCCTAACAAAGCTGTTTTAACATAACATAATTTAACAATTAATTTTTTTTCAGAACAGACATAACACCAACTCAAAAAAGCGTCCAATTTCAAAACAAAAATCGTTTTATTTGAAACATTTATTTTTACAATTAAGTTGTCAGTTTGTTAAGTTAACATTGTGCGCATTCAGCAGATAAATCCGATTTACGATTACTGATTAACGACTTGCAATTTCTAATGATTCTATGCTGAATGACACTGATTGGTTAGTTTTTGTTATTCTCTGGCTTATTACACTAGGTACATTTAGGGCTTTTAACGCTGTAAGTTTGTCAGTTCAAATTCAATATTGAGGCTTACAGTTGGCCGTACAATCGATAAATTGTTTCACTGTAGCGCTCTCAGTATCGGCTTTCTAAGCTAGAATTTTGTCCAATTTATCCATGCGAGACTTATTTTTTTTCTTCTAATCTGTGATTTTTTAGCTATTATCTTTTTGGCAACACTGGTTTAAACAGCTCACGCACGTTTCGTGTTTTGTTTCACTGTCAAACATCTTCAGTTTGGTCTATAATTTAACCATGAATCGTCTTACAAACGAACAACGCTTGCAAATTATTGAATTTTATTATCAAAATGCGTGCTCTGTTAAGAAAGTTCATCGCGCGCTTCTTTCATTTTATGGTCAGTTTAATCGACCCACTGAAGCGGCTATTCGGGCTATTGTGACTAAATTTCGCACCAAATTTACATTGTTGGACATTAAACCACCAAACCGCTTACGTAGAGTGCGAACTGAAGAAAATATCGCAGCTGTATCGGCCAGTGTTAATGATGACCATCGATTCGTCGCCGTTCGCAGCAATTGGGCCTCTGTTACTCAACAACGTGGAAAATTTTGCGGAAGGATTTAGCCTTTCATACAGCTGGTGCAAGTTGAAGCCGCGACCACCGCGGCGTGATTTTTGGTGAATGGGCTCTGGAAAGTTGGCCGAAGATCCACTTTTTTACCGAAAAATTGTGTTCCGCGACGAAGCTCATTTTTGGCTCAATGGGTACGTAAATAAGCAAAATTGTCGATTTTGCAGTGAATATCAGCCAGAAGCATTGCAAGAGCTACCAATGCATCCAGAAAAAGTCACAGTTTGGTGCGGTTTATGGGCTGGTGGCATCATTGGACCGTACTTCTTCAAAGATGATGCGAATCTTAACGTAACTGTGAATGGTGAGCGCTACCGTGCGATTATATCCAACTTTTTTTGTCCCAAAATGCAAGAGCTTGACTTGCATGACATGTGGTTTCAACAAGACGGTGCCACATGCCACACAGCACGTGCAGGACCGGTCAATTGGCCGTCTAGATCGTGCGATTTAACACCTTTAGACTATTTTTTGTGGGGCTATGTTAAAGCTCATGTCAATACAGACAAGCCCGCTTCAATTGACGCATTGGAAGACCACATTGAAGCATTTATTCGTGAGATGCCGGCCGAAGTGTTGGAAAGAGTATGCAAAAATCAGACTAAGCGGATGGACCATTTGAGGCGCAGTCACGGTCAACATTTGCATAAAATAATCTTCAAACATTAAATTATATGGACCGTACTATCGATTCAAATAAAGATTTCATGCATTTTTCTGAATTTTGTGTTTTTTTTTTTGAAAAACCTTCCTTTAGCTCTTAAAAAATCATCCTTTAGTACCAACACCATTACTACTTTGTTGCTGCTGCCTCGACTAGGTAGTAGATTACATACAATCAATACAAGAATTCTGGGAGAACCAATGCATTCTTCAGCTCTCTGCACAATTACTTGAAGTTGTAGAATTGTAATGTTCGACTCAATTAATTAAATTCTTTGCAGAAAAATCATAAGTCCAAAGGAAACGACCAAATATACAGAAACCAAACGAAAGCAGCTCATCTGACGGTCACACAAACCGAACCCCCCGATACTTAGGTACCTGCTTGGATTCAAATTTCAGTTGCACTCGCATTTGCCTATGTCGCGTTACAAAGTAAACAAGAAGAAGCTTTCCCAGCCACTGCCATCCTTCAGAGTTTGCTCCTTTTGCCAGCTGCTTAAGCGCAAACTTTTCTGTGGACATTTTTGTGTGTTTGCCTTGAGGTCTCCACTCGCTGCCTTTTGTGTTTGTCTGGCATAATCTGACGCCGTCTGGCAACGTCTCGACGATCAAAAATCACACGGAAATTTGTCAAAGCCATAACAGTTCTTTGGGTTGACTAATCCACTCACAGATTTAACACTTGCAATTTCCGTGAGGAAGCCCAACTTATTTGTTGCTTGTTATTGTTGCCAACTCCAACACACACACTCACCCACACACACACACACATGTCGTTTTCCATTTCAATTGTGTCACTTACATGTTGCGCTTGCTTCAGCAGCAGGAACCAAAAAAAAAATCCCCCCCATGCAAAATTCGCCAATGATTGGAGGCGAAACGCCCAGGCAATTTCACATTGGGCACGTATGCAAACTGTCGCCTGCAATTTTGTCAGCTCAGGCAAAGGCATAAAAAAAAACAGGTTGCAGCATGACAAATTCAGCATCGTTTCTCGTTTCCTTGGGGCTCTGTACAGATGCGAAACAATTTCCGTTGCACAAAAAGAAGCAAATCTATGCCTAACTACAAAGTAAGCAGAAATCGAAATTTGGCAACAGATTGAGCTGTTGCTGTTGCCACTGCCCCAAGCCAGACAGATGAACCATTTTCAGCAATTCTCACTCAAGGTACAACAAAAGCAGTATTTGGAAAATTGTTTGAGGAAGGGGCAATCTTATTTGTGATCTGTCTGCTCCATTCAATTCTTATAAAGTCGAATTTGCATCGTTCTTTGAGTTATCCTTTTGGCTTAAGCTTCTTGCTCTTAATCATTCTACAGCAGTGTGGGGCATCCATTTTAAGCTACAATTAAGAGTGTATGAGTGAACCTTACACTCTGCACAAAGTAGGGTTAGCCTCGGTAAGGAAAGGGCTTCTGGCGGATATATTACTACCAGCACACTGAGGCCATTCGCTTGGCTCATTTAGTTCTTATATGCTTTCTATGCAGCAAACAGGCTAGTTCCAAACAGATGCCTTGATGGCTTGTCTAGGAGACATCTTTGAGAGTTTGGAACCAGGTACTAACAGAAAAATTGTGTTAGAGTCTTAACCTCGTGTTCATCTCCGCTGCTTCTGCCGAATGAAATGATACCGGATTGATATTGATAAGTACAAATCAAGGATTAGAACCGATTGGGAAAAATAACAGTTCTTAGACTGCGAGTTAGGTTTTTAACTTAGTTTTTGTACGAAACGAAACCGAAGTTTCGGTTCAATCGGGTGGTTCAAAAATCTTTAAATGACAGCTCTAATCCGTACCCTTATCTACATCTTGCCAAACTAGAAATAGGGATATTTGATTCCAGGGAAATATTAGATTGGCAATCATGAAACGCTTGTTCTTTATTTATGGCAATGTTGTTATGTTACTTATGATCGCTGGTATTTTAAGACTTGTTCTTTCTTCAATGCCAAACCATTTTAGCGACTAATTCAATGAAGCTTGAAGGGCTGTGATTTGCACTTTAAATAATTTGGCTAGTTTATTAATAAAATCCCTGTAATTGTAAATGTTAACTAATGGGAACATATTTGGCATCAACGTTAGAACTAGTTGCGAACTTGTTCAGTCTGGCAACTCTGTGCTCGCTGACAGCAGACCAGCTGGTATTTTGCATGATGGCCGATCAATATTCGAAAATCTGCATCTTTCTTTCTGAAATTGGTAGCCGACGTGTTCACAACATCCGATCAGCCATTGTGAAGTGTGTGTGCAAAGTGTGTTTAAGCCTGGAAAGAGTGCCAAGGCTACCTAAAATCCCCTATTGAGGAATCCTATTCTGGCGGGCCATTGCGGCAACACGTTTATATGGTCTAGCTAACACGTAGCACCTTTACTGGCCAGAATTAAGCCAAGCTCCTCGTGTTTAGCAGTGGCAGATCACTCATGGACGCATTTACATGCAATTAATTTGCCGGCCCAGCAATCCTAGAAGGCCACACGCATGCACTTACACACTCACAAACATCAACGAAGGCGGTGATTATCACAAGCAAGAAGAAGATAGAGTTCACGAACATACTGGTGGATAATGTACTTGTGATATCGAAGGAGTACATAAAATACTTGGGTGTGTTGCTGGACAACAGGATGAGCTTTCGACCCCATGTCGAGTATGCTAGCCAAAAAGCTCCGAAAATACAAAGAACCCTTTCGTGGATGCTACCCATAGTAGGAGCTGGAAGGCGACAACTACTGGCTGGAGTAGTTACCTCGGTGCTGCTCTATGCCGCACCAATATGGGCGTCTGCGGTGGCGAGTAACAAGAGCCTTCAAAAGAAGCTTCCAACGCCTTACAGACTAAGCGCACTTCGAGTGATATCCGGATTCCGGACGGTCTCGGATGAGGCAGCCTTAGTTCTGGCTAGCAAGGTGCCGGTGGATATACTGGCACTCGAAATGAAAAAGATCTACGAAGGGCGAGCAGTGATGGAAAGTCCGCTGACGACCGACGCCATTCGAAAAGTCAAAAGTCGGAAAGAGTTGTGGAACATGGCCACAAACGCAAGATGGACCCACAGACTAATTCTAAACCTGGAGGAATGGATAAGCAGGACGGAGGAGGAATTAAGCTTCCACCTAACTCAGTTTTTCACTGGCCATGGAGGATATAGGGAATACCTGCACAGGTTCAAGCACGAAGACACACCGAAATGTCCGGCCTGCACAATCGAGAACGAAAATCCACTTCACGTGTTGTACCGCTGTGTAAGGTACAGGACCATGCAAGAGTTTGTACCACCCATCGAGGACCTCGTCAGCCGAGAATATCGCCGCTGTTGCCGAGGATATCGAGCTGTCGCCGGAAACATCGACTAGACGCCGTGTCTCGCAATTAGCCATCAGCCGGTCGTCCCTAAGGCGAATTTTGATCAAAGACCTGCGCATGTTCCCGTACAAAGTCCAGTCCGTGCATCAGCTGCTGCCTGTCGACCGCCAAACGCGTGCCCAAGCCATCCTCAATCTCGAGGACGAAATGGACGATTTTTCGACCAAAATCATAATGAGCGATGAGGCTCATTTCAACCTCAGCGGGTAAGTGAACAAGCAAAACTATCGCTTTTGGGGCACCGAAAATCCACGAGTGATGCACGAGGAGCCATTACACCCGCTCAAAGTGACTGCATGGTGCGCTGTTCACGCTGGAGGAGTCATCGGCCCATTTTTTTTTCGAGAACGCCGATGGTCAAACGACAACAGTGGACGGTGCGCGCTATAGGGTCATGTTATTGGACGAATTAGGACTGGAGGACATGTGGTTCCAACAGGACGGAGCAACGGCACACACTGCGCGAGCCACCACCGACATTCTGAAGGCGGCGTTCCCGGGTCGCCCCATCTCTCGTTTTGGCGATTTGCACTGGCCTGCAAGATCGCCCGATTTAACCGTTCCAGACTTTTTTTTGTGGGGTTTTTTGAAATCCCGTGTTTACGTAACCAAGCTCGAGACCTTGGACAACATTCGACACGAGTGCGAGAATCTGCAGCTCGAAGTTCTTGCCGAAGTGATGAAAAATGCCATAAAACGAGCCCGTATGGCAATCAACTGTAACGGCGCCCATTTGGCCGATATCATCTTCTCGAAATGACCAATAAAATTCTAAAGGTTCAAATAAATATAATCAAAAAACAGAATATACGTTTTTTATAAAAAAAAAAATGAATGCCAAACAACATACATACAGAGTGGCTGATGAAAGCTGCAACCAAAAAAAAAATTGAATAACTTTTTTTCTATTTGATGAATCTACTTAATTTTTTTTGGTTTTGTAGATTGATCTTTAAATTTATGGAAAAAGGATAATTGGGACACTGATACAAGGATTTGGATTGTCCGCCGCTATCACGCCCTGGAGTCCGTAGTTTCGGTTCCGTAGTTTCGGTTGCAGAGCTTGGGACTGTCGAAAGAAGACCTTACCATCGAAACCTTACAGTTCAAACGGAGACAACAATCGCTGCGGTAGCTGCCATACAAAACAATCCAAGAGTTTCGACAAGGAACTTATCTGCTCAAATGGGTATAAGTAGACAGTCATTGCAGTCAATTAAGCACAATGATTTGAACTTCTTCCCATATAAAATTCAAATGGCCAACCAACTGAATGCAGCAGACTTGCCGATTCGTTTGGAATTTTACCAGAAGATGCTTCAAATGGTGGAAGGGGACGAAAACATGTTGAACTGCCTTTTTATGTCTGACGAGGCCCATTTCGACTTAAATGGCAACATAAACAAACAAAATTTGTTGAATATGGAGTGCTTCCAACCAACAGATACTCCATTAGACGGAATTGCATCCACTTCGTGTCATCACGCAGCATTGTCGGGCCCTTCTTCTTCGAAGAAAACGGTCACACCGTTACTGTTACTGGAGACCGTTACTTGAGCATGTTGAGAGAGTTTTTCTATCCCGATAAGCTGATATCCAGAAACTCTACATTCCGTTGGCCCCCCAGGTCGCCCGACTAGGGATGTCGGAAATAATATCGTTTGTATGAAAATATCGATATTATTTCCGACATCCCTACGCGCGACCTTACTGCACCTGACTTTTTCCTGTAGGGTTATTGCAAACAGGAAGTCCACAAAACAAAACCAACAAATTTGAATGAACTAAAGCAATCCATTCGAGCAACAATTGCGGCTATTCCTGTGTCAACTCTCCAAGCAATAATGAACAACTTTTTGATAAGATGCCGCACATGCATCAACGAGCAGGGGGCATTGAAATTCAATTATTTTTAGATCTAATTAAGCTATATTTAATAAAATTGAATGATTAACCTTTTGTTTTATAATGTGAACATCAGCTGCTTTACCTGAAGTGGATGTACAGCAGCAGTAAATGCATATCGCATCCATGGCCTTTACAAGATGGGAGGGTAATAGACGAAGAACGTTAACAACTTAGTTCTTCCATGAGATATAGTCCGTGTAATCTTATAGATAGTCAAATGGTTGGTTTTTATTCCGTTCCTTCTTTAGGCAAACACCCACACCCAATTTCCCTGAGCACAGTCGACCCCGTAGGCAGAGTACGCCTCCAGTTTGCTGCACACATACCCATGTTCGTCACAAGCTTTTGGATTCTTTCTTCCGATTTCGGTCAACGCCACACAGATTAGATTTTTTGAGAAACTTTTCTTCGCATCTTCTGCACAATATAGGGAAACGAAATAGAAGGTGTTGGCCTCCGCTATTCCAAGGTAGAATAGTATCACATTGCTCCACAGTTATCCTACACATAGCAGCTTTCTAGATAATGAAAAATTGGATTGGAGGAATAATTTTAAGATTTAAAGAGTCAACTGTTCGCAGCCGAAATATACCTACCTCTTTCTTTTCTATTAAAATGTCACTAGAGGCTACGTCTTAGTTCTTTTTCATAGTTCGTCTGTCTCTACTTAAAATCTGTCCTCTACATGAACTTATTCATAACTTCACAATGAAAATGCATTTTCTTGAAACAAAAAAAAAAAAACACAGAAAAAAGATAGGAAAACCTTAAACTTCTAGCATAAAATAGCACACGTTGAAAACGTTTTTCACAGCAGCATTTGTGTGGCATTTAATTAAATGCATTTTTATTTTGAACAATTTTTTGTTCCTTCTTCTTTTCAGAAAAGGTGGAGAGGGGGGAAGAGAAATGTCACATAAAATATGCGCGCAGAGGAGGACCAAAAAGGACGAGTGCCACCGAGCAAAAAGGTGTTAATGGTGACTATGAAATTCCATTTGCATACACACACACACCTAAGCCGAAAAAAAATGCAAATACCATAAGCACAGTGCAAAAAAGTAATAATTTTTAATGTAATTTTTTGCTGTTCTTGTTTTAAACTTGCTAGCCAAAGTAATGGTAATTAGGCGTGGAAAAATCCATTAGCCCAGGACCTCACCAATTAGCGCGGTTCTGACCGCTTATGGCGCACCCAGCGGACGATGATCTCGAATAGCAAATGCACCAATACACCAATAATAAACGAATAGATGCCCAGCGTTACGACCAATAAAAAGCTAATGGTATAGCCCGTGTGATTGAAATGATCTTCCTGAATGCTCTCCTCTGTGCTAGGACCAAACCAAATGCAAACCAAGGCAACGGTTAACGAAATCTTGCAGGTCCAAACGCAGGAGCGCTCAAAACGATTCATGGCATACGGATCGATGGTGCTCAACCAGGGTCCGCGAATGGAATTGAACATGAACCAATCGATGCACTGTTCTTCGAAGCTATTTTTAAAGCGCTTGCACCAGCTGTACGCCGGTCTTCTTCGCTTGTGGGGTCTGGTGTAGTAGGGGGAGCGCATAAAGTGTTTCGTTCCCTTCTCGATCCAACGTTCGACAATAAAAAGTTGCTCCAATTGTCGATCCAGATCCACTAAGGTGACCGAACGACAATACCAGGAGGGATAACGCCCAGCACGCTCTATACCAAAGGCCAGGCGAGTGGGTATTCTTATGGCTCCACGGGCTAGCATCAGCTTGTTCGTGGAATTACGAGTCAGTTTCGGATGTCCCGGATCCTGTTGTATATAGAAGTTGACCTGCTCCCTGCCCATGGACTTGAAGTAGAGTATTACATTTGAGGTGGTGCCAGCAAACTGCTGACCTCCGGTCACCACTATTACCATAAGCTCATCAGCAGTAGCGTCTAGTAAGTCTTCCTTCACACTTAACTTTTTCTGGGTACACTGCATGAATGTCTTTCTGTTATGAGCCGCCACATTGCCCATATAAGTGGCCATTACCAGGAAGAGCAGCAGAAAGAGTAGGAGAAATACGAGGAGCATGTACCAGTTGAATATTAAAATGGGTACGAACACAACATCCACATAACTTTCGGCCGCCAGAGGTATGACGCGTGAAGATAAAGGACCTATCAGATCGCAGCGACACTTGACTGAATGGCCACCGCCATGCTCGAATTCGGTGGTGCAATAGTCGCTATTCCAGCCAGGATTCAAGGAAGAATTCTCCCAAAAAGTGCACTGATAAGTCTCCAACAGTATCGAATAGTTTACCATTTGAATTTTCTGCTTCTCTGGCGCCTGTCGAAAGTGCCTGCTAACCATGGGCTTGTCAAACTCACTGCGTATACCCACATAGGCGTGCGTATCCATTGTACAAAAATTGGCCAACCATATTCGCTTGCCCTGCTTTTCGGGTGTAATGTAGCAGGCCTCCTGCTTTAGTTCCTTGATATTCGGTTTGCGATGCAAACGTAAACCAACTCGCATGGCATACGTGCAGTTGATAATGCGAACAGCCAACATGGTTTTCTTAATCAAGTGCAACTCGTAATAGTGTATGTGATCAGGGCTTGTGATGCTGCTATTCAACATCCAATCGTCGAATTTGGCATTGCCACTAAACTCGGTGATGTTCATCAAGTATACTAAAGGATTTTCCACAAAAAAATGCTGGCCAGAGGGGTAGTTCTTTGTAGGACTGTAGGCATGCAGAATTAGGGAACTTGTGTCCGTGGGCAATGGATCGGGATACCACCAATAAATATTATGATTGCTGCGCTGCGAGATAATTTGAAAGAGCACCGTACTATCGTTCAGTTTCTTACTTAGTTCCGTAAGCAGTGGAGCCGAAATAATAATCCGATGTATGTGATCGACAGTTTCAAAATAAAGCTCCTGAACTGGATCCTCCAACTCTGTGACGTTCACCTGGGATAAGAAAATGAAATTTGAGTAGGATAGCCCATAGATTTCAATAAAAATATGATCTTCTGTGGGTGAAGATACAATATTTAACCCCTTGACATTTCTTTCAATCTTATATCAAGATTGGAAAATAGGGGAAAGTTCTTATACCCTTGCAGCCTCCATTGAAAACAAAAAAGTTGTTCCAACTGAGACTTCTTTTAGGAATTTTCTTTTCTATGGAAGTTATTCTATTTAGAAGTCCGATTTCGATCAAACTTAGTGGAATCATGGAAAAGCATAACAAACTAACAACTACGAAATTTGGAGGCGATCCCATTTAAAACAAATCAGTTTTTCTCACTAAAAATTAGTTTTTGACCAATCATTCGTACTGCTATTTGCTATAGTCATCCGATTTTGATAAAACTTTGTAGAATTGTGTGAAAGTATATAAAACAAATACATGCCAACGTAAGGGACTTTTCCATTAAAAACAAAAAAAACAAAATTTTCTCACAAAAACTAGTTTTTTGACCAATCGTTCCAAAGGCAGCAGTATGCTATAGTCATCCGATTTTGAGTCTAGAGAGAAAAACTTTTTTGTTTTAATTGAGATCGCCTCCAAATTTCGCAATTAACAGTTTGTTTTGCTTTTCCATGATTGCACTAAGTTTGGTCGAAGTCGGACATCTAAATAGTATAGCTCCCATAGAAAAGTAAGGAAAAGTAGTCTTATTTAGAAGAACAAACTACAAGGGTATACAAAACTTCGGCCGAGCCGAAGTTAACTTTCCCCTATATTTATACCCTGTTCCCATTGAAAATTTGAAAAGGGGGATCATGAAGTTGTGCAAAAGTATGTAACAGGTAGAAGGAAGCATTTGCGACTCCATAAAGTATATATATTCTTGATCAGTATCAACAGCCGAGTCGATTTAGCCCTGTCCGTCTGTCCGTATGAACGCGTCGATCTCAGAGACTATAAGAGCTAGAGCCACAAATTTTTGCATGTAGATAGGTGTATACAGGTTGCAAATCGAGTTTGTTTCAGATTTGGAAAATTCCTCCCCCTCCCCCCTTTTAGCGCAATAAACTGGCAGAGCCACAATTTTTAAGTTAGACCTTCCAAGCTTTATATAAATCAAGAAAGTATATATCAAGAAATATCTATCTATTCTGAAAAGATCAATAAGATCGTACAAAAAACACCGAAGTTATATACGAATCAATTTTGCTTGTGGGAGAGAGGGGGAGCCTTGCATTTTCAGTTACCGCTTTTGCGCGTGCATGTGTGCGTATTTAAGAGTGGGTGTGTGTATGTGTGAGTGTGTGTATATGTGTATGAAAACACAAGAAGTCAAGGGAACAGGGTGTTTTGTAGTCGGGGTACTCGACTACAGCTCCCTTACTTGTTCTAACTAAGACTACTTTTCAGGCTATACTTTTGACGTGACAACGTCTTATAATTCGATAGAGCCGGCTGCACGCACGAAAAAACATGACTCATGCGGCGTTACCTCGCTCTGAGGCGTTCCGTGTAAGGCTTGAAGTGCAAGCGATAGCGCGGAACGAGCGACAAAGAAGCACAATCGGCCTTTGCGTTCGGCAGCGTTCGACATCCGCGATGCGTCTGAGTGGACAGCTGCTATACTATAGTACATTTACATGTTTTGAAATTGTTTCGAACGACGATTTATTTTGCAGAACCGCTTACAATCCCACCATGGAAGTTGTCACGTTCAACTATCGTCAGTAAACCGACTTTACAGACAACCAATTTTTTTAGTATATAAATAGGCGACCTAGCAGTAGTACCGACTATTAAAATTTGCTTAAGTTTGAAGTTTGGTGCCTTTACCTTGCACAGTTTTTTTTTGGTCGATTTTAATAGAGAACGCTTGTTATTGATTTGCAAACATGAACAAAATTGGTCATCGTTATGTGATACAATACTTTCATATAAAAGGTCTTAGTCCAACCAATATTAAAAAGGAGCTGGATTCTACCTTACGTAATTCTGCTCCCTCGTTTGCTACAATAAAATATTGGGTGGCTGAGTTTAAGCGAGGTCGTTTGAGCTGCGAAGATGAACATCGTAATGGGCGTCCAAATGAGGTGACCACTCCAGAAATGGTGTCCAAAATTAAAAAATGTGCATTGAGTGACCGGCGATTGAAAGATCGTGAGTTAGCTGAATGTGTAGGCATTTCAAAAAGTGCTATACTTCGCATATTGACCGAAAAATTGGACATGCAAAAGTTATGCGCAAGATGGGTGCCGCGTTGGCTGTTCCATCATGTCAATGCGCCGGTTCACACCCCTGCCGTTGCAATGGCTAAAATTAGTGAACTAAAATTTGAATTGCTACCTTACGCCCCTTATTCGCCAGACTTCCCTCTGATTATTTCTTATTTCCAAACTTAAAAAAATGGCTCGGAGGAAAAAGATTTGCCAACAATGAAGAGGTGGAGTCCGAGGCTAATGCATATTTTGAAGAGCTTCACAGTTCTTAATATAAAAAAGGTATCGAAGCTATTGAACATCGCTGGGAAAAGTGTATCGACCTAAAAGGATCCTATGTTGAAAAATAAAAAAAAAAATTATAAATTTTGTGTTTTAGTTAGGTCGGCTATTTCTGGGACCGCCCTCGTATACTATATAGATGACCGATTTCGACCATACTTTGTGAGAACATTGAAAAGGAAATAATATACTAAGATATACGAAGTTTGGACGCGTTTCCATAGAAAACAAAAAAGTTTTTCTCACTAAAAATAGTTTGTCGATCGATCGTTCCTTTGACAACTTTCTTTCTTGTTTTTAAATGGGATCGCCTCGAAATTTCGTAATTGTTTGTTTGTTATGCTTTTTCATGACTTCACAAAGTTAGGTTGACACCGGACATCTATATAGTAGAGCTCCCTTAGAAAAGTAAGGACCGAAAAGTAGAGAAACTTTTTTATTTTCAATGGATGCAGCAAGGGTATACAAAACTTTGGCTGAGCCGAAGTAACCTTTCCCTATTTTTTCTTTCCAATCTTCAGTACTCTGAACCAAACCAAAAAATCTTAGGCTATAACTTATTATTAAGGTAGTTTAATTCTTGGAAGATTTTGCAACAAGAATTTCCAGCACTCCGGAATTTTGTATATCGTCACAATTCTTTACATAAATAGAAACACTTTTAAGTAGCTCATGAGCAGCAAATCAAAGTGTTCCTATTCATATAACGTATTGTTACGAAATCGAAATTCTGGAGTGCTGGATACTGTCCTTAAAGGCTTGATTCCAGATGACATACAAATTTATTTCTGCACAATGCTTCATTCACTGCTTTTCATAAGCATTCAGATTACAAAGCAGCTCAAAAGTGATTCTATTCATTTGAAGTTCGACATAAAAATTTATTTTCGTGCGTTCTGGAAATTATCCCTTAAGGGGGTCTTCTCATTCAAAGCCCGTTTTTTGGACCCTTTTTAAAAAAATTCTTATTTGAAAACGCAAAGAATAATTGAAAACTTTTTTATTTATTGTATTACAAAAGGTTCAAAGTAAATAAAAATTTTTTTTGCCTCGATACGAGGGCTGTTCAAAAAGTAATGAGACTTCAAAGTTGGTGGTGAAAAAAAAGGTGTCGTCACGGCGGCCACGATTCCGGGTCTCCGGAGCGTCCGAAATGAAAAAAACGGGGTTATAATCAGTATAGATGTTATTCTCGGGTGAACCTCAAACTTAATTTTGTGATTTTTTTTGACAAAATGGCGGCCATTCAAAAAAAAAATTTCAATTTCGGGCTTTTTTTTGTAGTTTAGTGTAAAAAAAAAAATAGTAAACAATTTTTTAAAATTATGGTCGAGGTTCACCCGAGAATGGTGACAATTCTGCGTCGATTCCACTTTGTTTCATGAAAATCGGTTCAGTTGAACTGGAGATATCATGGCCGCCAGTTCGAAAAACGTGGTTTCGAGATAAACGCGCTTTAAGTTTGCAGTTGCTTGGGAATTTAGGTCACATTGGGTCACTAAAAGGACTATATCTCCTAAACTAATTCGAGTTTTCGAAAATCCTTTTGGGGGGATATTTTTGAATATCCAAGCTATAAATAAATGCAAAAAAAAAACTCGAAAAAAAAAGTTGCTCAATGAGAAGACCCCCTTAAGGACAAAATTGCATTGTTAAGCAACAAACACAATATTTAAACCAAGGCTGCAAACCTTTAAAATTCTGCAGGAGGTTCAGTCCGGGGCTTTGAACCCATTGTAAAATCCAAGAATCGGTTCGCGGCCCGGTTCCTGAATCCCCTGAACCCAAGGTTTCGATTCGAGCCATGGCTCGCTTGAACAAAAAGAAAAGTTTCACTTTCGATTTATTAATATGTTGATGATAATGAAATTTAATTTTTTCATTTCTTTGACCCATTAAGATAACAAGCAGAATTCTATACAGAGTGTCTCATGTATATCGATTTACCTTGATTCTAACTCACATAGCCTCCCTATTTCCGACATTGGATGGATTTTCAAAATAGGGAAATAAGATTTATTTATTTGGTATTCTTTGTCTATACTGACCTTCAAGCTAATGGAAAAACATAATTATTTCTATTCAACACTTTCCGACTTAAACCGAGCTACTCGCTTTCAAACTGAGATAGATGCCGATCCGATAAAATGAAATCGTTCCCCATAAGAACTCTTTTAGTCATAGTCTTCCTTGGGATCGGAACTACTCAAACACTTTCAAGCTTTAGCATTTAATCTCTCCTACCGTTTGGACTGTGAGTAGATTGCCAATTAACGAATCAGACAGTAAGGACAAACTCTCTTCAGATTTGATCTCAGTTACAACCAATATACACCAACACCTGCTCCAATTTACCACTGTACCCACCTGATAGGATATGCCGCCATAGAGTAAAGTCGTCACATCATCATAGATAAACGTACGTCTCGTGGCCAAGACGCCCAAATAGTAAATGCACTTGTACAAATTCCAGGTGCATTTCAACCAATAGTTAATTTTCCACAGTACTAAATGATCAAACTCCAACTGGTCATCCTGCAACAGTTGCCCATAGTCACACCAATCATCCGAGGCCCGACACATTGCCTTAGCGTGACTCTCCGATTCGTCACCCAATACAGCAATGAAATATACAAACATGGCGGACATTGAAACGTAGGCATCTCGATGCAGAAATTCCTTTTCCTGTATAACTGTCTGGAACATTTTGCTTAGCTTGTAGAACATGGTGGCCATCAGAGATGCACCTTGATAGTTCACCGGTATCAGATGGTTCAAAGTGTGCGAGGCCAATACTGTCAGCTGCTCGAGCTGAGCAACCGTGATCATTTCCACATCCGCTATGTAGGAGTATACCAGTCTAGCCTCTTCCGACGACTTCACCTGATTCATGTACACCAGAGTAGCAATATAGACTCTAAGCCAGAGTCCACGTTGCAGCCAGTCCGGAATAGGGTGCATTTGACGCTTTAAAACTCGCAACGACCTTTTGTTTGCATGGCTTGTGCTTGACTTTCGTAAAGGCTTCACACTTACGTCTAATTCGTAGTCCGCACACATCTCTAGGAAGTCACAAACGGAAATAAAGAGCACCTCGGTGGCGGGCAGAGTCAGTTCGTAGCGCTCATAAGGCACATTCGAATCGATTACGCCCATCATGACCATATAGCGAAACATCAAGGGGCGCTTAGTAGAGCTAAGGCCCCTACAATCAATGGTGAACACGGTCTTGGCCTCTATGCCCCTGGACGGAGAAATGCTGCAGTTGCCGGTAGGTCCATCACCTCTGTACAGCCTTAGGGTCGTTTCTGCCGACCAGCCATTTATCAGAAATATCTTCAACTTGACATCAAAATAATTCTCATGGTCGTGTAGTATCAAATTACGACTTTTTGACAATAATACCGGATCCTCATCCAAAAAGGTTACCCACCATTCGTAGCGTTCCACACGCACTGGACAATCCAAGCAGAGTGCTTCCATGTGTATACTATCAAGGGGGGCGAAGGTGTTATAGAAGCAATTCCGCCTGCAGAAAATATGTGGTGTAACTGTGGGAATGGTGACTCCGGTTACCAGCTGTGTGGTGGTATTTTTTGTAAACTGATCCAGCACAGAGAACATGGTGAGAGTGAAATTGTAACTTCGGTCTGCAAGCAGTTCATTTGGTGGAATATACATGATGAACTCTATAGGAAGAATATTTATAAATTAACAGCTACGAGTATTAATTTGTATGGGAAGATGTTTGGAGAAGCGAGCTACTGTGTAATAAACTTAAAAAGCCTAAAAAGCGACAATGTGATTACAATATAATTTAGTTTCGTCCTATATAAACAAGTAAGAAAGTCGGCCAAGCCCGACAATAATATACTCTGTACCTGTGAAGTGCTGCCCATTTTTTAGTAGCAGAAGAGCTTGAGGTAATTCCTATAGACAGAGTCCAAGATAAGTCCAAGATATTTTCATTCAAAAAGCACCGGAAGAGACTAGATGCAAAATAAAATTGGCAATTTGGAATATGAAGAGCTGTTCGAGCTGAGCAACCGTGAACGAGGCATAGCCATGCTCATTAAGGATAACAATTCAGCGCAGCATCAAATTAGTGGGTTTTTTTTAAATAAAAAAAAAAGCCCCGGGGGGTCCCCGTTTTGCTGGGGGGGGGGGGGGGGGGGGGGGGCCACCAACAAAAAAAAAAAATTTAATGCCAGGAAATTTGTTAAATTGGGGGGGGGTGGTTTTGGTTACTGGTTCGGGGTCGGGGGTCCTACCCTTCTTTCTTTCATGAATTAGTAGGGTCGTTCATAAATCGTTTAACGCTCAAGGCTTGTCAGACTCTGAGTTTTGCCCTTACTCAAATTGACTCAGCGCTTCGGAGCCATAGGCTTGTTTTCCAAAAAATCGAAGTTTTGCTGCCGTGAGTCATGGGTGGGTAAAGTTCATTCGGTACAAATACTCGCGATTACTCCTAGCTTCGGCCGCGAATCACAGAATGTACTTGTTGCCGAAGTCAAAGATCTGCTGCGATCTGGTTCGATCAACGCTTGTACACAATCGTCACAAGCACACAAAAGAAACAATTTGTGAGAGCAAAAGAGTGGCCGGGTGGCTCAGCGGCTAGTGTGCGCGATAGCTGTGCAATGAAAAGTTTTTCCTTTGAATAAACTTTACACCCGGTCAGCCCTCTCTGCTGTTGGCGCCAGCTTTGTAGTAATTAGCCGTTAAAAGCTTCTCAAGCTGCCGTTCGGATTCGGCGTTAAACTGTAGGTCCCTTTCTCTTGTGCGAAAATTAGAAGCGCACAAGCCAAGAGATTGAGAGAAGCTCGGCTTTCGCCCTTTGGGGCTGTGTCAACGTGACAAGCCTTGGAGCTGTGTTAACTAGACAACCGTCCAGTTAAGTTCTTTATGCATAATTTTCCCATTTTTGAAAAGTGCCATTTCCCTGTAGTTCAGCTGGTGTCAACGCACTACCAGGCCTAACGATCTGATGCATCACTGAGCGTCAGTCGCGTCGTTAACGACAGGTAATGCATCACAGCGCTAGTTTTGTATGTGAACTAAAGAGTGCACAAATCACCACACTAGCGACTGGTAATCCAGGGTCGTAAAGATCGGTACGTTTTCCGGACATTCCCATACAAAATTCGTTAGGCAAATACTTGGCTGGTGGTTGGTCCGGTGGCGAGTGCTCAATACGAAGAGTTAGAGAAATCGTTAATGCAGCACCGGTGCAGCTGAACTACAGGATTTAGGCATTTTTAAAAACTTTGACCATTGATTTCTCAAAAACTTGACGTGTTAGAGAAATTTTGAATATGGACTTGTGTTCAGATTAAAACCTTCCGTGGAACAGTATCAATTTCATTCCTCGGTCCGCATGGACCCAATATTTGTTGATCTGTGTTATCTTAGAGAGTCCGTATAATCCTTCAAAAGAGGAGACTAAAGAGAGTCCTAACCAGGGACCTCTGCGCACGGCGCCTTTAGCAGAATATCATATTCTCCTTCCAAACACAATCCATAACTTAAGCATAATTATATACTAATTGTTACCCATTATCTAAGCAAATGCTTAAATTGATCGTTAATAGCTATTATTTCGGTATGCCTGAGATAGTTTCAAAACAGTAAAAGCTGCCAAAACTATGTTGGCAGAAGGCTATTGCTTATAAGTAATTTATATAAATGGCTGGCATAATTTCCCTTACAAAACATGTAAAGGGTTTTGAGCATGCGCGAAAACAGACGGGCAAAAACTTAAAAAATCATAAATCTTTGGCTTTAAACAGCAGCCCAAACGGCCAAGACCGAAAGGGATTTACTGTTAAGCCGAGTCGACGCAAAGTTGGGAAGCTTTTGTGCTGCGCAAAGCCAATGGAAGAGACCGGATGATTTAAAGGAACCAAAGTTTGAGGCGGGATGAACCCACTAACTCTTGCACATAAGGCATGCACACAATACCCGCTGCACCAACTGGCCAAACCGAAGATGCTGGTTGCCCTAGACCTGTCAAAAGCCTTCGACACAGTTAACCATGCTATCCTACTCAAGGACATCGAAAGCACTCCCGAACAAACTCAAGCGCTGGGTAGCTAGCTACCTGACATGTCGGCAGGCCTTTGTTGAGTTCCGTGACGCCAAATCAAAGTACAGGAAATTGAGGCAAGGAGTCCCCCAAGGTGGAGTTCTCTCCCCACTCCTCTTCAACTTTTATGTGTCTGGTTTGCCAACACCACCTCCGGAACTCAAGCTAGTCAGCTATGCCGACGACTGCACCATCCTAGGATCGGATAGGGACTACAACAAGGTAGTTGAGAGTTAAAACTCCTACCTCCCAACCCAGCTCAACGTCACTGTGGATGGGAGTGACGTTTGAAATCTTGCTCTTCATTGCGAAGCACTCGGAAAACACAGCCCGCAAAGTGAGAGAACGAAACAGGGCACTTAAGGCGATCGCTGGCAGCTCCTGGGGAAAAGAAAAGGAGACTCTACTGGTTACATACAAGGCCATTGGCCGTGCCCAGTTTGATTATGCGGCACCAGCATGGACAGCGGCGCTCAGCGACACGCAGTGGAGCAACCTCCAGCGTGCGCAAAATGCTGCCCTCTGCACCGTTACAGGGTGCCACACCATTACCCATGTAGACCCTGGGCGTACATGACCACCGCAATCTTCTGATCAAACAGTTCTTAGCGAATGGTCTTGTGGCTGAGCACCCAAACTACCAGGCACTCCAAGTCCCGCTGCCCCCTAGAACCAGCAGGCAAGACTTGCGTTTACACCTGCCTGACGTGCTTGCCCAAACGGGAAACGCCACCACCATCACCACCACCGAAGCTAATTTAGCGAGAGACGCCATACACCAGAGGACAGTCACCATTCACCAATTCACGACAAACGTTGTCCTGGGAGGTAGGCGCTGCCCAGAGGCACCCGGACGACCCTGGCACGGCTTCGATCTGGTTTCTCTGCCTCGCTAATTAACTACCTAGCCTCAAATCATCTTTTCAACTGCAAAGCTGCCCCCCTCAGCTATCCCCTTCGGGGGGTCGCCCCCCTAACCCACCCACAAATTATTTCTCTAAACTTCAAACCCCCACAAAAATGCGTACATTACTCTCGTCCACAGCCGTTACAACAACAAAACCGAAGATTTTAGCAATACTTATATGTAACAAAAGGAAGGAGACGCCAAATGAGAAAAGTTTTAATAATAGATGATGCATTCAATAGAGCACGTTTTACCCAAGAGTCACAGAGAAGCGCAGAATAAATTTGAACCAAAACAGAACCTTTAGCCGAAACATAAGTTTCGGTAAGTAGGGTGACAGCATATGCAGATGACCTGGTTCTAATGGTAACGGGTAAATTCTCATCCACAATCAGTAAGCTATTAGAATCTGCTCTTGCTAGAACCCTAAGATGGGCACACTAGAACGGTCTAGGGGTTAAAACACAGAAGACCCAACTGGTGCTGCTCACAAGGAAATACAAGATCCCTGAGTTCACACTCCCATCCATTGGGGGAACGCAGCTTAATCGGGTCAACGAAGCGAAGTATCTGGGCGTCGTTCTTGACTCAAAACTCTCTTGGAAGAGAAACTCTGAGGAAAGAATGAAGAAGGCATTAGGCGCGTACTATGCCTGCAAAAAGACCTTTGGTAGGAAGTGGGGACTGCAACCGTATATCATTCATTGGTTATACACAGCGGTCGTCAGACCTATCCTTACCTATGGAGCGCTGGTATGGTGGAAGGCGGCCAACACCAAATCCCACCTAAACAACTTCCATAAGGTACAAAGAGCAGCTTGCCTGGGCATTACAGGATCCCTGCGATCCATCCACCATTCTGAACCTGGAACCAGTTGACACTTTCCTGAAGTGTGTAGCTTCGAGAAGCGCAGTAAGACTCCGGGTACTGAAACTTCTTAAAGCATCTACTTGAGGCCACAGCAGTATCTTACAGGAAGTAAGAAAAAGTGCAGAGGCAAAGGGAAGTGACTACTGCATACCAGTTCAGAAATGGAACGACAACTTTGGAACACGATTCCCGGAGAGAGGGGAATTTAAGCAAGACACTACCATCAGGGAGAACGAGCTATCCATCTATAAAGACGGTTCAAAAACGGAAGAAGGTAGAGGAGCAGGCATCTTCTCCGAAGAACTTGCGAAACACCTCTCATTCCGTCTACCAAACTGGTGTAGCGTTTTCCAAGCAGAGATTTATGCTATCTGGCAGGCGGCTAATTTGATATACACCTTGGATAAAACTCCTAGTAACATTTCAATCTTGGTCGATAGCCAGGCGGCTATTAACGCTCTGTCATCAAACGCCACAAAGAGCGTCCTAGTCCGCAGCACGGCGACAGCACTGAACCAAATCCAACAGCACACTATCACCCTCGTCTGGGTACCTGGTCACGCTGGTATAGCGGGCAACGAGGGAGCAGACGAGTGCGCTAGGAACGGCTCAGCGCTGCCAGCGACGCAAGCGGTTACGGACATTCAAATACCCCTGCAGGACATCATTGAAGTGAAGTGGAATTGAAGTGGAGGGCCAGAAATAGGGCAGAACGACAATGGGACCTCGCACCCGGTTGTCACATCTCCCGATCACTCTGGCCAATATACTCACCCAAAAGAACTTCCCAACTCCTGCACTTTAGCAAGAACAGGATGAGAATTATGGTAGGAGTCATAACGGGGCACTGCACCATCGGTCAAATGGCCACCAGGATGCGCGTGTCCCACCATGACTTCTGCCGTAGCTGTGGGAACGAGGAGGAAATAGAAAGCATCCATCACCTTCTATGCGACTGCCCTGCTCTTCTTAGGAAACGCACCCAGCATCTGGGCAAACCATTCTTTGAAGACCTGGGCAGTCTGGCAAATGTGCCCCTAGAAGACCTGGCTCTTTTTGTAGACTCCTCAAAATGGTTTAAATAGAGAGTTTGAGCAGAATCTGACCGTCATTTCCCACTACCCCCTCCCCTCCCATACCCCACTCCTCCTTTACTAGGCATCACAATGGGCCAAAAAGCCTCTGGGTGAACTCGGCCTTTGCAAAGCAGCCTATCTAACCTAACCTAACCTAAGTACCAGAATCGAACTACGATCTGATTTGATTCGCTGCAAGATTTATTCATCATTTCGAGATGATTGTCTTTTTCCGGGTTTTACCTATTTAATTTTTCCTGAAAATTTCTGGGTGGACCGGAAGTCCCTCGAACCCGAAGTTAGCAGCGAGTTTACGATGTGACTGCAGGTAAAAGCTTACGAGCGGGACTAGACAAATATTGGTTTTCGTTTCTTAGCCAAAGATATAGCCTGTTTCGTGTTTGGAGATCAGAAACATATTTTATATTAAAATTAACTCGCAAAGTACTCACTATTCGACATGTTTGCCTGACAAAACCTATTGTTGGGATCATCCGAGCTGTAGCAGCCCCATTGCAAATACTTCATATAAATATCAGTCCTGGGTTTGGCTCGATCACGGCTTAGAGTTCCGTTGAAAATGATTTCATCATGAACATTCACCTTGCGTTGCAAATTGCCCATTATGATGGGTTCCACCGGTGGCAATACGAGTCGCATGTAGCACTACATGCTCAGTTAATTACTTGAAATACTTAACTTTTAATTACATTTTGAATTACTCACACGTGTCATCACCAACGTTTGTGCAGTTTGCGTATCCGCACGCAGAATAACCCTTAACTCGGGATCATAGCGAAAATCCATGGTATATGGTGGTAGCTTTAGGGTCAGTCCATGCGTGCTCCCGGCTTGACCCACAAGAACTATAAGCCATTTATATGTTTACTCAGTTCTTTTGCTTGTAGCTTATCAACACTCACCTTCCTCCTCGATATCAAAGAAATTCCAATTAACATTATCATGAGATAGGTCCTGGCAGTCCGCATTTAGTTGGGTCATAAAAATCCAATAATTTCGATACGATACTTCCACTGGTCGATTGGGATCCTTGCAAAAGGGTAAGCTCAGTTTGGGTTCGCAGATCATGGAATGATGCAATTTTACAATTAAGGGTCGTTCGACTGAGGGTGCCCATAGTTGATCAGGTCTTTCGTGGGAGGACAACATGGCAATCACAGAGTTTACATTGGAATCAAAATAGCGAGCCCGCGTCTGTTGGAAATAGCAATTTCTATAGGGCAAACTGGGCTCTCTTATGCCGTTTTTGCGTAAAATAAAACTCAATTTATGTGTGTACCGCCAGCCGGTGGGATTTTGCAGTGGACAAGTTACCTTTGAAAGAATGAGATAATCCCCCGTATTGACGGTTATATTGACTACAAAGTCATGATTTCCCAAGCGGGGCATGGTTAGGAAGATGGTGTGTGTACGTCCAAAAATGGCATACTTTGGGAAGAACATGTGAAGCTCAAGAGGATATTTTGGCGAACTTCTTTTCTTTCTATCTTTTTCATTGCCAATTGAGCTTTCTGTATTAAATCTATAGTTAAAAAAGGGACTCCATAATTTCCGTATTCTCTCTTCTTTGGTATCGATTGGTTGTTTTTTCTCCTTATATAACTTCTTGGTGCGGCTTTTTCTTTTATCAACGAAGCTGCTTTTAAAGTTTCTGTTAGTAGAACTAATGGTTCTACGATCAAACTCTCCAACTTTCTTTTTGTTTTCTTCCTCAAATTCCCAGCTCTTAAAGCTCTCTTTGGTCAAGCTTTCGTCGAGGAATATATCCCAAAGTGGTCTATTTACTTCGCCTTCATTATCATAGCTCACTTTTATTTCATTATATCCACGTCTATATCTCCTCCTGCCATTAGCCTGAATGCTACCATTTTTTCTGAAGCTTTCCTCTTGATCTTCTTCATTACTGTCCCCTGCCATGACAAGCCATAAGTATGTCATCATGAGGTACAGGAACAATTGCATAATTTACACAAACTACTCGATAGATATTTTAATATTTTCGTTATGTTTTCCTTTTTCTGACTCAAGAAGCAAAGATGAACTGTGTGGTACGATTGAATCTGGATACCATAATTGCATAACACTCCAAATATGCGGTTGACAGCCGACATGACATTTCACCGCAGAAATTTTCCGTGTTTTTTTCCCCCGTACGTAATTGTTTTAAATTAATTGCGAATTGTGTATGCAAAAAGCAGTGAGTGCACTTCAATTCGTTAAATGCTTTCTCTGCACAGCTGGTAATTTATTGACCACAAAAACAACAACAGCAACAACTTCAGTTCCATTTGCCATCACATAAATCACATGAAATTAACTCAACGCAAAGGTGTGGACCTTTTATCTGCCACAAGACGATAGACAATAGACAATCATACTTTATTTACTGCAAACTTTAGTGCTTCGAATAGTTAGAGCAAGGTTTGGAGTGTGTTTGTATGTGTGTGACAATTTCTTAAATTGTTCGAGCAAATGAAAATGGAAAAAGAAGAAAAACATTTACAGGCGAGCGCACGTCGAGTAAAAAAACCAAAAGGCTGAGAGTAAGGGAGAGACTACAAGTTTTTCCTAACAGACTACGTGAATACTCTTTAAGTAAAATTTGTTGTCCTGTTGAAAAATTCACTTATCTTTATATAGGTTGTGTCCAACTTTTATAAAACAACTTCACTCTTCCACCATAAAACAAGTCCGATACTTTGCAGCAAAGCAAAAAGCAACCCAAAACATTAGGGATCAGTAACCTTAGTTTCCTATTCCTATTTCAGTACTCCCCTTATTGCCATAATTGCGCAAATACTTATCGACTAAACTTTTCTCATCAGAAAATAAAAATGCCGGATCCAATATGACGGACAATTTCTTCAAAAACGCATTTGATTTAGCTAAAGGTCTCTACTCGGGGGTCTTCGGGGTCGCTGATTACGAATTCGAAGTCATAATTTGAAAAAACAAAATGCCGGATCCAATATGACGGACAATTTCTTCAAAAACGAATTTGATTCGGGTGAAAGTTTGTAATCGGGGGTTTTCCATTCCAAACCATCGTGACCAGACCCCGATGAGTCAATCTCTCAGTCTGCCGTATCGAAGTGGCAACAACAACAACAGCACCAACCAGCTTCTGTTCGGCAATTCCAGTTTGGCACACCCAACGACCGCTTTTCTGGATTTTGTCGTACATCACAAATATCATCACCGAGACTGAAGTCGCAGCTAGATGCAGCTAATTTTTGGATATGTTTTCAAGAAGTGTCTTAGCAACAATTTCTATTTTTTTTCCTTGGTATCTGATGGGAGTTTTGACTTATTGCTTTTTCTTACACGACTTTTCAGAATGTGATTAAGCAAAAATCTCTACTTTTATTAATGACTCACTATTTCATGCAGTGTTTGTTTTGATGTATACATTCAAAATCTACGTATTTTCTGGAATAGAATCTATTTTGTAGAATTCAAGTCGGTTAACTTTTCCCGATTCTATACGCTTCTGAACGATGTGTTATTTTCGTCGCGTGACGAGTAAACGATGAGGCGCGCTCGACGTTCACGAACGGAACCCATACCTGAGCCAGGAAGGGACACTTCCCTCTAATTAACGTTCACAATACAAACAAGATGTACCACTACAACTAATTCAACAATTAATAGTCCCAAAAAAATTTTTTTTTTCGACTTTTGGCCAGCTTTTTGGGATTTGGGACGATAGTGCGTCGTCCGAGGCCTTTGCATTATGAGAATATGATTCAAGTTTCAACTAAGCTCGTCCCCACCGTGTATATCAAACTAAATATTTCCAAACCACACACCAAAATTTCGAGTTCATAGCTTAAATAAATCCTGAATATTCCCTGAAACTTGAAAAATGTCTAACACTAACACATTGTAAGCCTTCAGACCACTTTTTATACCCTTGCTGATAAAACTGTGCGGTTGTTTGTAACGAATTGAAGGAAGCATCTCCGACCACGTAAAGTATATAGATTCTTGATCAGCATGACGAGCTGAGTTCATTTAGCCTTGTCCTTCAGTCCGTCCGTCTATGCTATTTCCTCCGTCAGTTTTAAAGCTATGCTCACCAAACTCTGCACGAAGTCTTTTGGTACAAATACGCTGCACATTTGTCGGAACTGGATGGATCGGATGACTATAGCATATAGCTGTCATGGGAACGATCGGTCGGAAAACTAGTCTTGTTTTTAATGGAAACGCCTCCAAAGTACGTATTTATTAGTTTACTATCCTTTCCCATGATCGGTTGAAAAACTAGTTCTTGTGAGAAAAACTTTTTTGTTTTCAAAAGAACGTCCCTTACGTTCGCATATATTTATTTTATATACTTTTACACAATTCTACAAAGTTTAGTCGAAATCGGATGACTATAGAATGAATGATCGTTCGAAAAAGAATTTCTAGTGAGAAAAACTTTTTGGTTTTAAATGGAATAGCCTTCAAAAAATGTACATGTTAGTTTGTTATGCTTTTCCATGATTCCACTAAATTTGGTCGAAGTCGAAAAGCTGTATAGTACAGCTCCCATACAAAAGTAACTTCCGAAAAGTAGTCTTATTTAGAAAAACAAACTGCAAGGGTAAACAAAACTTCGGCCGAGCCGAAGATAACTTTCTCCTATTTTTTGGCCTTAACTTTAGTTGTTATGACCCCAAATTTAGCTTATAAGCACATTTTTGGACCTAAGGACGTCTTAGAAAGATATACTCCACTTAGACCAATTGTTCATATTGCTGCCAAATAAACGATCTGGCCGATTTGTTCCAACTTTGATGTTTTCTTTGCTATTGAACTGAAATTCGGCTTGTACTCGTACTTGGAGCCCCTAGTATGACTTACAAAATCTGGTTCAGCTTGGACCACTATTTTATATAGCTGATATATCCAATCTACGCGATATGCAAGAACTTCTTGGTTTCTAACGCAGTTTAACTGAAATTAGTCTTGTGCTAGAATTTTAAAAATTTAATACGACTTACGAAATCTGGATCGGCTTGGACCGTTGTTTTATACGAGCTGCCATATTAACAATCTGGCGGATTTGCAATAGCTTCTTGGTTTCTATGGGTATTAAACTGATATTGTTGTTCTACTTGTATTTTAAGCTCTTAATACGACTTACAAAAACCGGGGTTTTCCCCGGGCTCGGACTTCTGAGAGGGGCCCGAAGCCCTGATTTTTGGCAAAAATTTAAATAAATTATGTACATCATGAGAAGAGTTAGTCGCTCATTAAACTGCACACTTTCGCTAATAATATTGCATTTATAACATTTTGCTACCATAGAATTTTTATGCATCTGTATTTTTTCAGATTTAAATATACCAAAACTGGTGTGTGTATTTAAGGATGGTGCTATGGAAAGTGAAGAAAGGAGGGAAAGGAACAGGAATACTTCTGGGAGCAAATTAATCTCGAAAAAACCAGCTTTGGGACTAAATTAAGCTCGAGGTTTTTGATTAAATTAATTTTTATGAGATTCCCGCAGAATAAATTTGATCATTTCAGGATTGAAACGAGTAAAGGAGCTGAAGTCGAGTGCCCCGACTACAAAATACCCTGTTCTTGACTTCTTGTGTTTTCATACACACACACTCACTCCCACTTACACACAGACGCACGCGCGCACGCGGTAACTGACATTGCAAGACCCCCTCTCTCCTACAAGCTAAATTGATTCATATACAACTTCGGTGTTTTTGGTCCGATCTTATTGTAATTTTCAGATCAGATAGATATTGGGCCTTACTTGATATATATAAAAGTCGAGGGTCTAACTTATAAATTGTGGCTCTAACAGTTTTTTGCACTTCAAGGGGGGAGGGGGAGGAATTTTCCATCAATCCAAAACTAGATTGAAAACAGGGTAGTCCCGGATATTCTCAAGCCGATCCGAAAAAAGATTGATTTGATCTCACTATTTTCATTCCTGAAAAGATCAAATTTATCCCGCATAAAGATTAAAATAATCAAAAAATTCGAGCTCAATTTAATCCCAAAGCAAGATCACTTTAAGCTTTATTGAGATTAATTTGCTCCCAGAAAGATTCCTCTAACTTTCCTTTCATCCTCCACTTTCCATAGGGCACACCCACCTACACCAGTTTTGGTATATTTAAAGCTTTTGAAAAAAACAAAGAAATATAAAAATTATTGTTGTCTTGTCATGGCATGGTATAGTATTTCATCGCACACCTCTATAGCACATGATTGTTGCCGCATGTCTGAAATGCAATTTATACTTTTCTGCTATCGTTCCTAATTTATGAATAATGTGGTCCCAAAAGAGATTGAAGTAAGCACGTATGGAATGAAACAAGCTCGAAAGGATTCAAGCCCAAAAAAATTTAATTGATTATCCCGTAAAACGAGATTGAATTTTTAATCTCGTACCAGGATTACTCTAAGGAAAACAAGTAAGGGAGCTGCAGTCGAGTGCCCCGACTACAAAATACCCTGTTCCCTTGATTTCGTTGTCCTCACAACTTAGAGCTTTCTGGGAATGTAAATGGAGATAGAGTTTGAGGGGTAACTGAGCGGAACCAGGTTGAGTTTAGATTATACTGGTCTATTTTAATATTCAGTAATTCTTTCTCAGGAAAAAGTCTGTGTGTTATTTGTTGAAATTGTTGATACAGATTAGTGAAATAGATTAGAAGAATTTGGCTGCTGCATCAGCACTTCCAATGCCTTTTATGTTTTTGTGTCTTGGGACCCACATCAGTTTTATTTTATGATTGTGTTCTGCGAGATAATCACAATTGATGCTGATTGAGATTGCTTGAAGAGCTGAAAAAGAGTCTGAACAGATAGTTTGTTTCTCATTGCTGACTTATATCAGTAATTTCGGCCTTAAGGAACGATGAGTATTCTGGAAGGCAATATCCTAATACAGACTTTATATGTGGTTATGGCGAATGTTTAGAAGCAACCGAGCTTTTTCGGCAGCTATTCATGTTTGTCCAAAATGTTTTGTTGTTTTGATCTTTCCACAAATAAAAAGAAAAACACACTTGTTCCAATATTCACTTAGATTTAATTAACAATGTTTAGTTTCAGTTGGATTCAATTCCAATTACAAGTTTCAATATGAAGACGCGGCTGCACTCTGCCAATGCTCAAAACGAATTGACGTTAGAATAAAAGAGATCTTGAGCCTGAAATGTCTATATAAAGAGCAGCCTCTCCATGCCAGAACGCTGATCAGATCGCCGATGAGTGAGGATTCGGTCCCTCAAGAAACGCGTTCGATCAACCTGAACCCTCCTTTGTTGTGGTGTTTAAAGTTATGCTTAAAGTTATGCCAATAGCATAACAAGACCTCGAGCCAGTAAAAATTGCAAGCTAACAGTATAAAGGTCATGAAAACAGTCATAAAAAACATTATAATTTACATTTTTCTGATTGATTATTAAGATAGTTTAGGTATATTAAGCCTTCAATAAAAATAGATCACCACAGGGGCATATTAAATCAGAATAAGAAATGAATAATACTGTTTACAAACTTCATCCAAAACCACCAATACCAGAAATCACAAAACAAAAAGAGTATCATCAACTTTGAGGGCAAGAGAGAAAAAAGAAATCGTAACGTTTTACGATTTAGCATGTGTGGATAACTGAGAGGGACCCTGCATGGGGAGGCGGAGGCAACTGAAGATGAACGGACGAATGGAGGACCGCCAAGTTCAGCACTTTCAGCGCGTCAAGTGCTTTTCATTTTCCGAGCACGTCGCCGCATCATAAAACAAAAACGCATAGAGCGCAACGAGGACGGGGCACGTTTAGCATATATATTTTCACACTTGCAATCATACTTTAAGCAAAACGAAACAAAAAAACAGAAAATAAAGAGAAAAAGTTCACTCACACTTCCAAGCTAGAGATGGCAGAAAAAACGAAGGCAATGGAGTCAGAGCTGAAGAAAAATTGTTAAGCTTATAAACGTTTTTGATAAACTAGTCTTTCTTTTTATTTTTATTTGGCTAATAAGTATTACGTACGTCAGTTAATGCTATTTATGCTTTCTTTACTTTTTCTAGGATGAGAAAAGAAGATACATGGAGAGAGAAGGCTGAAAAAGCAGAAGCAGCTAACAAAGGTACGAAATTACTTAAAAAAGAAACTATTTACTAATTATTAAAAACAAAGTTATTAAGCTCATAACCAAGCTTAGCAGGGTGTCTGTTTGGCAATTTCAAAGGCCTTTCAGTTTATTCTTTGGTAATGACTCCTGGTTCTGGTGTAGACGAAGCCTAAGTCATAAGCAGTAAAGTATCCCCGAAAATTAGGTAAAAACTCACGACCTTTGTAACTATTTTTCTTAGATTTTCTGTCCATCTCTAAGACTTCCACACACTCGCACACAAGACATGACATGATGATAACAACGACGTCGCCTCGCACATATCTTCATTTTCACTCACAGCCCAAAAGCCATGCCATAAAAGTGCGTCGGGATTGTCGCCAAAAAAACTTTTGCTTTACTTTTACTTTTTTTCGCTGCTTTTTTTCCGTAATTTCTTTGTGCGTCTTTTAACTTTGTAGTTGGCGGGCAGAAGATGAATTTGTAATTAAAATGGCATAGACCTCTTTTTGGCGCACAACATAATTACCGAAAAATGACACAAATTTCATAAATATTCTCCACAAATAAATTAATATTAATGCTGTCAGCAGTTCGTTTAATAGATGTCAGCCTGGGCCGACATTATTAACTCAATCGACCCAGCTAGGAAGGGGCATGACATTAAAAGGATTTTGCTCGACGCGTCACAATTTCTGACACTAATGACAGATAATGTTTCCAAATCCTGTATATAAAATATTCGAAATACGAAATAGTTGCGCATAAAGTTGAAAAGTTCAAAGCGCTCTAATGCTGAGGAATGTCATCATCATCATCATCATCCTCGTCGAATGCTTAATGGATCCGAAAGCAGCGTGAAACCCCCCATTCCATCCATCACTTGGCCCCGAAAAACTCTTTTATGCTCTCTTAAACTTTCAACTAACGCTCGAGGTGTGGGGGCAGGGGGAGGGGGCTTGGTTGATTCGGTGGTTACGTCTGTTTTGGCTACGTTGGCAACTTTGCTTGCGGTCTTGGACCCCCCCTAATGAATTGCAGTCCAGCAATTGCTGCACTTGATTTGCGGTACCACTTAATGGTTAACAATTATCTGGTGACATTTTAAGGGATGAATGGTGAAGGGCAAGTCCCTCTGAAATTGCACAAAAGTGTAGTTGAACAACTGTGGGGCTAGGGGAGAGAAGGGGTACTTTGTTAATTTTTTAAGCTTGGTTGGTAGCAAACAGAGTTTCTTTTGCAGCGCTTGAAATGTAAATCTGTCATTATTGCTTTAAAACTGTAATGTAGGAAAGGCTTTCAAACGGTTCGAGGTCTAAATAGATGAGCCATTGTTGCTCTAAAAGAGTAATGTTGGTAAGGTTCTTAATCTGTAATAGGGCGTAATATATGTGTACATGTCTTAAACTGTAAGTTAGGAAATGCTATAATAGTCCAGTCATTTAAGCTTAAATTAGGTAAGAATCTCGGAATTTGAGATACCCAGCTGTAAGTCTGTAAATACTTGTATACTGACACCCTAAAAGTTGTCTCAAAACCTACATATGGTAGTGTGTGCGCAACTATAAAATTTCAAGGTCAAAGGTCACAAAAATCGGTTTTTTGCGCTTTTTTGGTAAATATCTCATTTCCTATGGGTTTTTTGCTATTTGTATTTATTATAAATATTGTAGAATACAAAATTCTCTACAAATTTTGTTTAATGAAATTTTTCATACGGTGAACCGTTTTCGAGATAGAGGGCGGAGAGCGCGCGGTCACAGGATCATTTCAGGTCAACCATTGCCTCCGGTCGAAAACGCGCCATATATAGATGATGAACTATCGATAAATCAATGATTATAAATATTTGTCAGTTTTTATTAACTATTATCTTATATTTTATCATTTTTTTCCCAACCTATCCACTTTTTGTTCTGAATTAATTTATTTAACAACTCTTACCTGCCCATGTAATTGCAGAATTGTTAATGAAAATATAGGAATTACGAGTATATTTGAATTTTAACCTAATTAATATTAATAACTTCTTACATGATGAAAAAAAAAACAAATAAATTATGAATTAATCTTTTTATTAAAAAATATCATTCAATACATTTATTCTTATTAAAAGTAAAAAAATGGAATGAAGGGTACAAAAACTACAATTTATAATTTTAATCATCTTCTTCCTCTTCATCGTCGTCTTCCGACTGCTGGTAAATTTCAAACTGGTCTTCATTATCGTCTTCAACGGTAATGTCGCTCTGATAAGGTAGAGCATTAAGACAAGCTTGCCCAATACATTGGCCACAAGCTAAAGAGCATTGCAAGGCCGCTTTCCTGCATCCGCATCGCGAACCACAACCACTCTTGCAGTTGCAGAAAATTGTATTTAGCAAATCTTCTGGAGCAGGTGGTAAAATTGTCATGATAGGCTCCAAAAAAATCGTTTCGCATTGCCCAACCCCATACCTTGGGTTCCAAATCATGCCCTATCCAAGTTTGAACTTGATAATATACACGTTTGAAATGTTGATGAGCAGCTGAACTTGTTGCTGGAATATTTGAAAGCTGCACAGGCTTATTAAGTTTTTTAGACTTGACGTAATGCATATAACTTGAGGTGATCGAGACTTTTCACAGATGGCGGAGCAATAAAGACAGTCAATAAGGTTGGAATTCCACTCTCTAATAATCTCTGGTCCGAACAATTTTCTTCCTCAAATGCTCCAGCTAGTTCATCCAAATTTGTCAGTTTCTCCAAAACTTTTAAAAATTATTTTTCCCCTTTTGAAAAAGCGCAGAAGTTGTGTCACAGCCACTTAATGCGTGCAGAAATAAAATATGTGTTTTGGAATGAGGATAATTATCAAAACTTTTAGACTAGTATATTTCCGTTTTTACATTTCCTTTCCCAACTTTTTTTAAAGAGATTTCATACCGCGCACTACTTCAATAAGCGGTTCACCTCCCGAATCTGACTTATTACATAGAAAACACAAATCAGCCATAGTTCATTAAATTGTACGTCCGTAGTTACCAAGATACGATTAAAACTGAAATAAAGAGAAGACGGTCGTAACTATACATTACAATTGAACAAGGTCCGTAGTGTATAATAGGGACCCGTATAATTCCCAGGTATAGTAGAAGGATTTTAAAATTTACAGATTTTAAAGAAGATGCACTTAATTATTTTATTTTTAATATGTCATTAGTGTAAATATAATTGTATTATGATTTAAGTTTTTCCCTTAATTATTTTTTTAATTTTAGGAAACGGTTATCAGTATTATTGAATAGATATAGATTTAATGCATCAAGAAAATGATCAAATATAATATAATAGTTAATAAAAACTGACAAATATTTATAATCATTGACTTATCGATAGTTCATCAACGCGTTTTCGACCTGAGGCAATGGTTGGCCTGAAGTGATCCTGTGACCGCGCGCTCTCCACCCTCTACCTCGAAAACGGTTCACCGTATGAAAAATTTCATTAAACAAAATTTGTAGAGAATTTTGTATTCTACAATATTTATAATAAATACAAATAGCAAAAAACCCATAGGAAATGAGATATTTACCAAAAAAGCGCAAAAAACCGATTTTTGTGACCTTTGACCTTGAAATTTTATAGTTGCGCACACACTACCATATGTAGGTTTTTAGACAACTTTTAGGGTGTCAGTATACAAGTTACAGACTTGGTACTCGAATTCTGAGGTGAACTTACTATATTGACTAGACTACTGAGCTACACGAAATGACACCTTCTAAATGTTTACTTAAATTTCATATACACAGCCTACTTTTCTGTCTTTTTTCAGGGAAGCAAAAAATTTCTAATTTCTATTTCATTAAAAAAAAAAAAAAGACATCCCCCTTTGCGGGGACTCGAACCAGCATTTCAAAATCTTCTAGGCGTCAGCCTATCATCTATTGTGGTAGAGAGTAGTTGCAGGGTGTCCAAGCTGGGAGTTCGGAGGTGTCCAATGAGTTTTCGGACCGACGGCACGTCTCAAGCAATGACACCTTAAATGTTTACTTAAATTTCATATACACAGCCTACTTTTTCTCTCAGGGAAGCAAAAATTTCTAATTTATATTTCATTAAAAAAAAAAAAAAAAGACATCCTACCGGGATTCGAACCCGCACCGACGGCAACGTCTCAAGCAACTGAGGCTACCGTCGGCGACGAAATGACACCTTCTAAATGTTTACTTAAATTTCATATACACAGCCTACTTTTCTGTCTTTTTTCAGGGAAGCAAAAAATTTCTAATTTCTATTTCATAAAAAAAAAAAAAGACATCCTACCGGGATTCGAACCCGGACCGACGGCAACGTCTCAACCAACTGAGCTACCGTTTACTTAAATTTCATATACAGCCTACTTTTCGTACTTTTCAGGGAAGCAAAAAAATTTCTAATTTCTATTTCATTAAAAAAAAAAAAAAAAGACATCCCCCTTTTGCGGGGATTCGAACCAGCATTTCAAAATCTTCTAGGCGTCCAAGCCTATCCATCTATTGTGGTAGAGAGTAGTTGCAGGGTGTCCAAGTGTTCTGGGAGTTTTCGGAGGTGTCCAAATGATGCTTGTTGTGTAGTTAGTGTGAGCCAAATGTGTTTGTGTGTAAGTGTAAGACCATGCTCGGGTGTACCGGGATTCGAACCCGGACCGACGGCAACGTCTCAACCAACTGAGCTACCGTCGCGGCGAAATGATACTCTAAATGTTTACTTAAATTTCATATACACAGCCTACTTTTCTTTCTTTTTTCAGGGAAGCAAAAAATTTCTAATTTCTATTTCATTAAAAAAAAAAAAAGACATCCTACCGGGATTCGAACCCGGACCGACGGCAACGTCTCAACCAACTGAGCTACCGTATAATTTACTTAAATTTCATATACACAGCCTACTTTTCTTTACTTTTTTTCAGGGAAGCAAAAAATTTCTAATTTATATTTCATTAAAAAAAAAAAGACATCCTACCGGGATTCGAACCCGCACCGACGGCAACGTCTCAAGCAACTGAGCTACCGTCGGCGACGAAATGACACCTTCTAAATGTTTACTTAAATTTCATATACACAGCCTACTTTTCTGTCTTTTTCAGGGAAGCAAAAAATTTCTAATTTCTATTTCATTAAAAAAAAAAAAAAAAAGACATCCTACCGGGATTCGAACCCGGACCGACGGCAACGTCTCAACCAACTGAGCTACCGTTTACTTAAATTTCATATACACAGCCTACTTTTCGTACTTTTCAGGGAAGCAAAAAAATTCTAATTTCTATTTCATTAAAAAAAAAAAGACATCCCCCTTCGAACCCGCGCCGACGGCAACGTCTCAAGAACTGCTACCGCGGCGTCGAAAGACACCTACTATCTATTGTTCGGGAAGAAAATTAAGTTTCAAAAAAGGAATGAGTAGGGAGTGGCCGGGGGTAAGTTAGTGAACTTAAATTTCATATACACAGCCTACTTTTCTGTCTTTTTTTTCAGGGAAGCAAAAAATTTCTAATTTCTATTTCATTAAAAAAAAAAAAAAAAGACATTCCCCTTTTGCGGGGATTCGAACCAGCATTTCAAAATCTTCTAGGCGTCCAGCCTATCCATCTATTGTGGTAGAGAGTAGTTGCAGGGTGTCCAAGTGTGCTGGGAGTTTTCGGAGGTGTCCAAATGATGCTTGTTGTGTAGTTAGTGTGAGCCAAATGTGTTTGTGTGTAAGTGTAAGACCATGCTCGGGTGTACCGGGATTCGAACCCGGACCGACGGCAACGTCTCAACCAACTGAGCTACCGTCGGCGGCGAAATGATACCTTCTAAATGTTTACTTAAATTTCATATACACAGCCTACTTTTCTTTCTTTTTCAGGGAAGCAAAAAATTTCTAATTTATATTTCATTAAAAAAAAAAAAAACCCGTACCGACGGCAACGTCTCTGAGACGTCGGCGACGAAAGACACCTTCTAAATGTTTACTTAAATTTCATATACACAGCCTACTTTTCTTGCTTTTTCAGGGGAAGCAAAAAATTTCTAATTTCTATTTCATTAAAAAAAAAAAAAATCCGACGGGTTCTGAACCCGACCGACGGCAACGTCTCAACCAACTGAGCTACCGTCGGCGACGAAATGACCCTTCTAAATGTTTCCTTAAATTTCATATACACAGCCTACTTTTCTTACTTAAATTTCATATACCAGTTCGGCGTCTGTTCATTTCTTATACACAGCCTACTTTTCTTACTTTTTTCAGGGAAGCAAAAAATTTCTAATTTCTATTTCATTAAAAAAAAAAAAAAAAGACATCCCCCCTTTTGGGGATTCGAACCAGCATTTCAAAATCTTCTAGGCGTCCAGCCTATCCATCTATTGTGGTAGAGAGTAGTTGCAGGGTGTCCAAGTGTTCTGGGAGTTTTCGGAGGTGTCCAAATGATGCTTGTTGTGTAGTTAGTGTGAGCCAAATGTGTTTGTGTGTAAGTGTAAGAAATGTCCTGGGTGTACCGGGATTCGAACCCGGACCGACGGCAACGTCTCAACCAACTGAGCTACCGTCGGCGACGAAATGATACCTTCTAAATGTTTACTTAAATTTCATATACACAGCCTACTTTTCTGTCTTTTTCAGGGAAGCAAAAATTTCTAATTTCTATTTCATTAAAAAAAAAAAAAAGACATCCTACTACGAACCCGGGCAACGTCTCAACCAACTGGTTACCGAATTTCCATATCCCACAGCCTCTTTCAATTTTCAGGGAAGCAAAAATTTCTAATTTATATTTCAAAAAAAAAAGATCCTCTGAACCCGCACCGACGGCAACGTCTCAAGCAACTGAGCTACCGTCGGCGACGAAATGACACCTTTAAATGTTTACTTAAATTTCATATACACAGCCTACTTTTTCTGTCTTTTTTCAGGGAAGCAAAAAATTTCTAATTTCTATTTCATTAAAAAAAAAAAAAACGGCAACAGTCTCAACCAACTGAGCTACCGTTTACTTAAATTTCATATACACAGCCTACTTTCAAAAAACATACCCCTTTGGGGGATTCGGACAGCATTCAAAATCTTCAAGGTGCTATCCATTATTGTAGAGAGTAGTTGCAGGGTGTCCGAGGCTGGGGGTGTTCGAGTGCCGAATGGATGCATTCTGGTGAGCCAAATGTGTTTGTGTGTCGTAAGGTAAGACCATGCTCGGGTGTGACCGGGATTCGAACCCGTCGGCAACGTCTCAACCAACTGAGCTACCGTCGGCGGCGAAATGATACCTTCTAAATGTTTACTTAAATTTCATATACACAGCCTTCTTTTCTTTCTTTTTCAGGGAAGCAAAAAATTTCTAATTCATATTTCATTAAAAAAAAAAAAAAAGATATCCTACCGGGATTCGAACCCGCACCGACGGCAACGTCTCAACCAACTGAGCTACCGTTTACTTAAATTTCACACATTTCATACACAGCCTACTTTTCGTACTTTTTTCAGGGAAGCAAAAATTTCTAATTTCTATTTCCTAAAAAAAAAGACATCCTACCGGGATTCGGACCCGGACCGACGGCAACGTCTCAACCAACTGAGCTACCGATTCATATACACAGCCTACTCTTCCGTGCTTTTCAGGGAAGCAAAAACCAATTTCTATTTCGTTAAAAAAAAAAGACATCCCCCCTTTTGGGGGGATTCGGACCAGCATTTCAAAAATCTTCTAGGCGTCCAGCCTATCCATCTGGTAGAGAGTAGTTGCAGGGGGTGCCTAAGTGTGGGAGTTTTCGGAGGTGTCCAAAATGATGCTTGTTGTGTAGTTAGTGTGAGCCAAATGTGTTTGTGTGTGGTGGAAGAATGCTCGGGTGTACCGGGACTCGAACCCGGACCGACGGCAACGTCTCAACCAACTGAGCCACCGTCTGGCGGCGAAATGATACCTTCTAAATGTTTACTTAAATTTCATATACACAGCCTACTTTTTCTTTTATTTCATCAGGGAAGCAAAAATTTCTAATTTCTATTTCAAAAAAAAAAAAAGACATCCTACCGGGATATCGAACCCGGACCGACGGCAACGTCTCAACCAAATAATTTATATTTCATTAAAAAAAAAAAAAAATCTACTGTCGGCGACGAAATGACACCTTCTAAATGTTTACTTAAATTTCATATACACAGCCTACTTTTCTGTCTTTTTCAGGGAAGCAAAAAATTTCTAATTTCTATTTCATTAAAAAAAAAAAAAAAAAAAGACATCCTACCGGGATTCGAACCTGACCGACGGCAACGTCTCAACCAACTGACTACCGTTTACTTAAATTTCCATACACAGCCTACTTTTCTTTTTCAGGGAAGCAAAAAATTTCTAATTTATATTTCATAAAAAAAAAAAAAAAAATCCTACCGACTCCCCCCTTTGCGGGGATTCGAACCAGCATTTCAAAATACTTCCTTAGGCGTCCAGCCTATCCATCTATTGTGGTGAGGAGAGTAGTCGCAGGGTGTCCAAGTGTGCTGGGAGTTTTCGGAGGTGTCCAAATGATGCTTGTTGTGTAGTTAGTGTGAGCCAAATGTGTTTGTGTGTAAGGTAAGACCATGCTCGGGTACCGGGATTCGAACCCGTGACCGACGGCAACGTCTCAACCAACTGAGCTACCGTCGGCGGCGAAATGATACCTTCTAAATGTTTACTTAAATTTCATATACACAGCCTACTTTTCTGTCTTTTTTCAGGGAAGCAAAAAAATTTCTAATTTCTATTTCATTAAAAAAAAAAAAAAAAGACATCCTACCGGGATTCGAACCTGACCGACGGCAACGTCTCAACCAACTGAGCTACCGTTTACTTAAATTTCATGTACACACCTACTTTTCTCGAGCATTTCACATACACAGCCTACTTTTTCTTTCTTTTCAGGAAACAAAAAATAAGAGATCTAATTTTTATCTCATCAAAAAAAAAAAGACATCTGAGCTACCGTCGGAGACGAAATGACACGTTCTAAATGTTTACTTAAATTTCATATGCACTTTTCTTTCTTTTTCAGGGAAGCGAAAATTTAATATTTCATTAAAAAAAAAAAGACATCCTACCTCGAACCGCTGGACCGACGGCAACGTCTCAACCAACTGAGCTACCGTCGGCGACAAATGACACCTTCTAAAGTTTACTTAAATTTCATATACACAGCCTACTTTTCTTTCTTTTTCAGGGAAGCAAAAATTTCTAATTTATATTTCAACTAAAAAAAAAAAAAAAAGACATCCCCCTGGGGATTCGAACCAGCATTTCGAAATCTGCTAGCGTCTCATCCTATTGTGGTAGAGTAGTTGCAGGGTTTGTGCTGGGAGTTTTTCGGAGGTGTCCAAATGATGCTTGTTGTTTAGTTCAGGGTGAGCCAAAATGTGTTTCTGTGTAAGTGTAAGACCATGCTCGGGTGTACCGGGATTCGAACCCGGACCGACGGCAACGTCTCAACCAACTGAGCTACCGTCGGCGGCGAAATGATACCTTCTAAATGTTTACTTAAATTTCATATACACAGCCTACTTTTTCTTTCTTTTTCAGGGAAGCAAAAAATTTCTAATTTCTATTTCATTAAAAAAAAAAAAGACATCCTACCGGGATTCGAACCCGGACCGACGGCAACGTCTCAACCAACTGAGCTACCGTGTTTACTTAATTTCATACACAGCCTACTTTTCTTACTTTTTCAGGGAAGCAAAAATTTCTAATTTATATTTCATTAAAAAAAAAAAAAAAAGACATCCTACCGGGATTCGAACCCGCACCGACGGCAACGTCTTAAGCAACTGAGCTACCGTCGGCGACGAAATGACACCTCTAAATGTTCACTTAAATTTCATATACACAGCCTACTTTTCTTCTTTTTCAGGGAAGCAAAAAATTTCTAATTTCTATTTCATAAAAAAAAAAAGACATCCTACCGGGATTCGAACCCGGACCGACGGCAACGTCTCAAACCAACTGAGCTACCGTTTACTTAAATTTCATATGCACAGCCTACTTTTCTTACTTTTCAGGGAAGCAAAAAATTTCTAATTTATATTTCATTAAAAAAAAAAAGACATCCCCCTTTGCGGGGGATTCGAACCAGCATTCAAAATCTTCTAGGCGTCCAGCCCATCCATCTATTGTGGTAGAGAGTAGTTGCAGGGTGTCCAAGTGTGCTGGGAGTTTTCGGAGGGTGTCCAAATGATGCTTGTTGTGTAGTTAGTGTGAGCCAAATGTGTTTGTGTGTAAGTGTAAGACCATGCTCGGGAAGGCCCCTGACCGACGGCAACGTAAGCCGACCAAGAAAAGCTCTTTTTACTTAAATTTCATATACAGCCTACTTTTCTTTCTTTTTTTCAGGGAAGCAAAAATTTCTAATTTCTATTTCATTAAAAAAAACCAAAAAAAAAAAAAGACATCCTACCGGGATTCGAACCCGGACCGACGGCAACGTCTCAACCAACTGAGCTACCGTTTACTTAAATTTCATATACACAGCCTACTTTTTTTCTGTTTCAGGAAGCAAAAAATTTCTAATTTCTATTTCATTAAAAAAAAAAAAAGACATCCTACCGATTCGAACCCGACCGACGGCAACGTCTCAACCAACTGAGTCCGCAAAATACCGTTTCATTCCAAATTTCATATACACAGCCTACTTTTCACTTTCAGGGAAGCAAAAAAATTTAATTTCTTATTTCATAAAGGTCTAATTTCTATTTCATTAAAAAAAAAAAAAAAAAAAAAATACATCCCCCTTTTGCGGGGTTCGAACCAGCATTTCAAAATCTTCTAGGCGTCCACCTATCAATCTATTATGGTAGAGAGTAGTTGCAGGGTGTCCAAGTGTTCTGGGAGTTTTCGGAGGTGTCCAAATGATGCTTGTTGTGTAGTTAGTGGGCCAAATGTGTTTGTGTAAGTGTAAGACCATGC